>BMAW01077216.1:253355-342092 GCA_019974015.1 Nephila pilipes
GCGCCCTTCGCCAATATGGGTTAAACGAGGTAGCCATCTATTTTGCTCCGATGAACTGGTCAATTCGTCATCATCTATTGTAAATTCTTTTCACTCTTCATCATCTCTCCTAATAAACAAGTAAAGCTACTGCGAGCCTCATCATTGAATTTCTACAAAAACAACAAACATGATGGAATCCGGTAATGGAATTACCCCCTAGACAACCACCCTTTTGCGTAAGAGCAAACCATCTTAGATTCGGGATGAACAATGTCCTCACCCCACAGTCTACATATATATATATATATATATAATGTACTTAAACAATATGGCATGAAAACAAACTGATTAAATTTGCAAGCAGTTTGGGGGTTTACAGGGATGCGAAATTAGTAGAAACAGCTTCCTTCCCTGGCAGCTGTAACAGCCCTTACCCGGTAGGGCATGGAATCGAACTGAACTTGGATGACAGAAACGGGTAACTCATTCCATGCTGCTTCAAGTCTGCGTCACACTCCATCAACCTGAAGCAGGGTAGCGAGCCAGTCTCTCAGCAATTCATGACCAGAAGTTTTCGATGGGTGACAGATCTGGAGACTGTGTAGACCAGGGCAACAATCGAATACCATGTGTAAGTCAGAACACAATGTGCAACATGTGATCTTACATTATCTTGTTGAAAGATGACGTTTGGCAAGCCTCAAAGATAGGGCACAACCATTGGACGTAATTTGTCAAATATGTCCCAATATGCGTTCAAATTAGCATCGATTCGAACTAGAGATGTGTGTGTCGTGTACCCAATGGCTGCCCAAACCATCACATTAGGTACAAGGCTCATATACCGATATAGAATGCAGGCAGGCGACAAGCAGTCTCCTCAGAGCCTCCAGACATGTATACAGCCTTCAGAATACTGCACGCAGAACTGAGACTCGTCTGAAAACACGACATTGTGCCATTCCTGTATCCATCTTTGTCGCATGGTGTATCAGAGTCGCCGTCTCTCTCTATTCTGCATTGTCGAGGGAAGTCGAAATAATGGTCGCCGTACTGACAGTCTAAGCTGCTGCAAACGTCGTCGCACCGTACGAGCGGAAACTAGGCGTGTTTCAAGCATGCCCATTTCCTGACTAATGGTCCGTGATGTGATTGTACAATTTTACTGGGCCAACCACACTATATTTCTTCCTCTCGGGTATTCGTCATGGAGGGCTTGGAGATCCTGCATGTCGTTCATTATGACCCTCAGGAACCCATTGATTCCATATTATCATGGAAGTGGTTGGATTTCGACCAGTGCGACGAGCGATATCGCAGAACGATAATCCACACTCTCAATAGATAACAATCCTACCTCTATCGGATTCTGACACTTGCTGATAAGAATTTCTTCTTATTCGAGACATAACACGATATTTAGAACAAAATTTGACCTTACAAAGCGCTTCTCGAATGAGAAGTCCACTACACAATTTTTCTTTTATGCAGTGCTTCAGATGTCGTTTCTCCTGCGCAGTCTAAATGAGCTGAAATACTTGAATATCCTAACCTCTTCTTTCTTTCATGTGATTTCGTCGTTCGTCAGATTATTCCTTCCCGGTGTTGCAATTTTAATGGCCAACGATGTTTTATGCTCCTAGTTAGAAGTGCCAGCAGCTCAAACAGAGCAGATAAACTAAAAAATAATTCTCAGGGGTTTAATTATTTAACTTTAGTCAAAAGAGGCTTACTTTTTAAAATAAATTGTTTGATTGTTTCTTAACATCGCACTTAGAAGTAACACAAGGGCTATCGGCGACGGACCTCGTAATTTTGAACATCAGTCTAGTGACAAGGACGACACCTGAACTGCCTGCCCCCTTCCTCGAAACTTCCATATCATGCCAGCCACACGGCGGGTCTGCAGCATTCGGCGGTAGCATCAGGATCCGATGAAAACCACGACAGTGATGAGCTCGCGATTATAACCGCTCGGCTACCACTGCCCCTTTTTAAATAAATATCGATGCCCGTCGGAATGAAATAATTCGCTGACAAAAGTTTAATATTTTTCGCATTTTACCAAAAAAAATTGTAAATTTTGAATACATTGCAGCAGCAATGGGCTTCGAATAATTTAACAACCGATAGTTCGCTGTACTAATGGATAAACGTATGGAAATTTTTTAAATAGCTCAGTTCAAAAAGAGCTCTGAATACAAGCGACAATTTAGGAACAATTTCATCAATTTTTACAAACAAAATTAGGAGTCAATTCTGTAAACTGACTGAATCACACCACTAGTTTGCATTCCAGTAACCTTTCATTGATATTGACTTTCTTACAATGACTTCAATAAATTGTAATTTTTCAATTCTAATTGTTGAATAATAGGAGTTTTGTTACAAAACTGCACAACAAATATTCGTTTTTAATTACTCTAATTCTTCTTTAGAAATCATTTTACATTTTCTCAGTTATTAGAAAATATATTGGCATATATCCCTTTGATTCTTCCAATGAATAAGAGCAATGCATGTGTTATTATTATTCACAGAATTCGAGAATAACCATTATAAATAATTCTCCTGTGTATGATAGATAGAGTTACCATCCTTAAATCAGGGATGTTCTACTCATGGGTTTTTCGAGCAGCATGCGAACAAGAGTTATCTATCAATGTGGCCCGAGAAGGGAGAGCCGAATGTAAGAAATATTGTCCCGAAGATGCAAATAACTATGCCGTTATTGCAAACAATTAGATTTATTAGTAGAACAGAGTAACATCACAGGACTAACAACTTGCCCATAACTGATGGGACTCAGCCTTTATGCACACAACAGAATATTCGAGAAACAACCAATTTAAAGAAAGATCTAGAATCATGCAGATGTTAGACAAACAATAAAAATTATTTTAAATTAAAAATCAAGTCTTTGAATGAAAATACCTCGGCGGGGATTCGAACCCTGGACTGATGGAGTTACAGATCATAGTTCTGCCAACTGAGCCACGTTCCCAAGGGATTTATTGTATTTAGTAAATACGGGTGATGCGCCCCCGAAATGCCCTAGCGTCCTTCTCTATTTTCAAACCTCCTTCTTGTCAACC
This sequence comes from Nephila pilipes, assembly GCA_019974015.1. Lineage (NCBI taxonomy): Eukaryota > Metazoa > Arthropoda > Arachnida > Araneae > Nephilidae > Nephila > Nephila pilipes. The sequence continues at coordinate 256,433 of BMAW01077216.1, forward strand.
AATTTTTGTCTTTTTTCCACGTCTAGATTACATTTAAATCTTGTTTGGCGCAACATAGCCACATCTGGTTCTTGCGCCAATATCCTTTACATTCACTCACTCACTCGCACTCACACCAACTGAGTCACGGAGATAGCTAGCTTTCTTTTTATGGCAATATCAATACCATTGCAAGAAAATACAAATGAGATTGCCTTTTTTGAATCTATTCCATTCCTTGATACAAAATTTGAAAGCAAATTTTAAGATTTTCGAAAGAATAAGGAAATTTTATTGTTATTTTTACGACTCGATTTACAGTCGATAAAGATACCTTTCCTGCAAATTTTCAAATGGGATTAATAGATTTGTAATCTGATGTCCAATTTAAAGAGAATTTTCATAAAGTTTCTTTTGTGTACTTTTATAAATTATACCTGCCTAAAGAAAAATATCCCTCGCTGCATAATTTTTCGTTAATTATTCTATTATTGTTCGGAAGCACGTAAAATTGCGAGCAACAATTTTCAAGAGTACAGTAGTCTAAAAATAAAATAAGATCCAGGAAAAAAGATAAACATCTTGAGAACTCCCTATAAATTGCAGCCACTTCAGTCGAACTAAATGCTGATGAAATTGTCTCTAAAATTCTATGTCAAACATCCCGTTAATTTTATGAATTCTAGCTATCTTTAGTCTTAAAAAATTTATAACAAAATAACGTAAATACAATATCATATAAGGGATATTAATATATTTTGTCACACCAAAAGGAGTTTATTATAAAAACTTTTGAAATGATTTATGATTCTTATAGAAGGTATTTTCTACTGGTAAAATTATAAATTCTGACTTTTATAACTACACATACGCTTTTTAAAATTTTGTAAGGTTCACTATAATCTGAAAATAATGAAGCTTATTCAACTTTAAAAAATGCGATCTGATACTTTTGAAGTAATGGTTTTGAACAAAATGGCGGAAAGCGACGATGACGCGTTTTTTGCTGCTCTCGAAAATCAGTGTAAAATCATTGAATCAGCTCTCCTATCGAAGTGTAATATGAACCAACAGATTAGAGAGGAAGCCAAGCAGGCGCTAGGTGAGTTAAAATCTTCAGTTTATCGGAATTTTATAATGATTAAGAGTAAAAAATTTGTTGAAGCATGCAAAGAAAGCTTGAAAGACGCCATGTTGGTTTTGCCAAAGAAAACGTATAGCAGTGTCATAGCGCAATCTCTTGGAGAAAAACTTAATGAACCGCCACAAAAGGCATCGTGTTGTTTCGTTCTAATAGCGGCTGAGAACTGCAATTCTGGTGACGTCAGAAAACTGTTCAAAGCTCAAGTTAATCCTAGGAAAGAAAAGATCGGGATTCGACACGTAAAAGAAATCAGTGATAATAGAATTTTAGTTAATTGCGCTTCTGAAGAAGATAGGGACAAGTTGGTGACTACGATTGAAGCCAATCCCAAGTTCCTGAAGCCAATTGTACCTAAACGCAAAAACCCTACGATGATGATTAGAAATGTGCCAAATGACGTTGCCGATTCTGAATTACTGGACGTTATTCAGGAACAGAATCCAGAAGTCCTTGTTTCAAATGAGTGTTGGAAGGAGTCAAGAGTTCGTTTTGTTTTGAAGAAATTTCAACATGTGAGAACTGTGGTGATTGAATTTCATCCCAAGATTCGGAAAAATATTACTGCAGTGGGGTCACTAAAAATAATGTGGAACATGGGCCATGTTGAAGACTTCTTAGTGATAAATATGAGTTTCTCATGTCTCGGTTATAATCATAGAGCAAATGAGTGCTCCAATATGTTATCTTGTTATTTTTGCGCCGGAGAACATAACACATCAATCAATAACTCCCGAGACTAACCCAGAGATGGTGCTCGTAGTAAACCAGTAAACCAGGTCTTTCTAGAGTACGAACCTTTGCTTGAAACGTGTCAAAATTTTAAGTCGATCGGACCAGAAACAGCTGAGTTATCGAGGTTGGAGTAAAGTCGTTTTGTAGTTTGTTTAAAAAATGGAAAAAACCGAGTTTCGTGTTCTGATAAAACATTGTTTTTTAATGGGTAAAAACACCGTGCAAGCGAAACAATGGATTGAAAAATGTTACCCGGACTCTTGTCCATCAAAAGCAACGATTTGTCGGTGGTTTGCCGAGTTTAAACGTGGTCGTACCGACACAAATGACGCGGAACGCTCGGGTAGACCTGTGGAAGCCGTTACACCGGAAAATGTGAGTGAAGTGACAAACATTATAATGAAAGATCGTAAAGTGAAGCTCCGTGAGATTGCTGAGATGACACAGATATCATATGGAAGTGTATTTACTATCCTTCATGAAAAATTGAGCATGAAAAAGGTTTTTTCCAAGTGGGTGCCGCGATTGCTTTCGATGGAACAAAAACAGCAACGAGTCGATGATTCAGAAAGCTGTTGTCAGCGTTTACTGCAACAAAGTGACTTTAAGAAAAAAAAAATTGGAAAAGCGTTGGAACGATTGTATCACCCTAAAAGGTGATTAACAAAAGGTGTTATGTTGATGAATAAAAAAAAATTTTGCAAAAAAAATGTTGTTTTCAATGCTAGTCTCGGGACGTATTGATCCATGTGTTAAGAGTGATAACTGCTCAAACCGAGAAAATCAGGTATGTGTAAATTGTATCAGATATAACAAAAAGTTAAAAAGTGAAGCCAAAAAAAGTGGATGTCAAGCATAAGCCTTTTTCGCATAGCTGCTCTTGTCATAATTACACGAGAAATCAAGTTGCTGCTCGAACTGACTATGACTAGACTCATTAAAGATCATCTTAATTTTGTTCAAATTAACTTACATAAGTCAAAAAAGGCTACACAGCAGCTTATTCTAAATCTTGAAAATCATGATGTTGATCTTATTCAAGAGCCACACTGTTTGAAAGGAAAGCTTCCTGTATTTCCGAACACTTACAAAAAATTTTATGATACAAAATCAGAGGTTATAAAGGCGGCTATTATTGTTAGAAACATGGCGATTACAGTTTTTTCCGATCCTAGGAATCTTGATTATAATTCTGCAATGATTGACATCTCTTTTAGAGGATACGATTTTACTGTTTTTTCATACTATTTTGAACCTTCAATTAATATTGATGTGGATCTAAGAAAAATTGAGCATATATTTTCAAACAGAGTGTTAAAAAGACTTATTTGGTGCATGGATGCAAACAGTAAGTCGGAAGTTTGGTTTAGTCCTGTGACTGACTCTAGAGGCATTAAGTTATGCGAATTCTTCAGTACATGGCAATTGATTACGGTAAATGAGGATTATGGGCCTACGTTTAGTGCGGGTCAGGGTTCTAGCTATATTGATATTACAGCTGTTGGAACTGATGTGCTTGAATTACTTTATAGATGGTTTATACCAGAGTATGATTCCGTCTCTGATCATAGAATGATTTCTTTTGAGCTGAAAATTCTCAGTTCAGATAGGGCTTGAGATTGTTCGGCAGAAACAAATCTTTTCAATACTAAAAGGGCAAATTGGAACATATTTTATTCTCACTGTTCTAAAGCCGAGAATGCCATATTAGATTCTTTGAATAACTGTATACTACCTGATAGTCTCGAATTATGTGTTCAAGATGTTACTATATCGGCTGCAGAAAAATCTATCCCTTTGAAAAAGAGAGAGTGTCATAAAGTACCCTGGTGGTCCGTTGAATTATTTTGCATGCGTAAACAATTGAACGCAGCAAGAAGACGATATCAAAGAACAAAGAATTCCGTTCTGAGGGAGGTTTATAGAGAAAATTACATTCAAATTAGGGTAAAATATAAATTCAAACTTGATGAAAGGAGGCGAACTCTTGGAAATCTTTTCTCGCGATATTACTGTACAGAATGTTTGGAAGAAAATTTATACTCATGGAGTGAAAACCAATTTTACCAAAAGGCTTGAAATCTCAGGGATCGAAGTCTCCTCTGGACACTTTACTTCTTCTTTTGAAGATACTATAGATGCCATCTTGAGGAAATCTTTCCCTCGTGATCCAAATAGTCAAGATAATTCTCAACATAGGGTTTTGCGTTCAGAAGCTGATTTAGTTTATGAAAGTGATGATGATATCCCTTTTTCAAGAACAGAAACTGACCGTGTTATACATAATTTAAGTTTAAATAAATCACCTGGTTCCGACAGAATTAATAATGAACTGATTAAGAAGTTTCACAATTGTTCTCCTTCCGTCCTCTTGCTCTCCTTTCTTCTATGGCAATATGGCACCAAATGAACCCTGGTCTTCCTCTCTCCATATGGTGCCTATGTCAGCCTAATTCTTGTGTTATCATTTGAATTTTTAAATTTGGTGGATGTTTCCTTACACTATACAAAATTTGAAATTTTATCCGGACAGTAAATTTTAAGAATCTCTCTGAGGCTCATAGTTTAAAAGGAATTTAATATCTGTTCTTGTGAATTAAGTTTCCAAGCTTCGCTTCATGTCGGAATATCTACAATAATTTAAAACATCCCCTGATAAAAATGGATTAATTCATATTACAACACAAACAAAACAAAATCAGGCATAATAATGATGCGGGGTCTCTCTTCTACAATGACAGGAATAAAAGTGTCTGATAACTGACGAAGGGGACTTCTTTTTCAGCCTGGTTGTCTAAAGCATCAAGAAAGGTGACAAGATTTCTTCAGACCCAGAGATTAAGAGTTTGACCTATCCTATCACTCAAGATCGAATGGCCATCCGCAATGAGGTGAAAAACAATCCTCTACAGTGGGAAAAAACACTGGAATACTGAAATGGCATTGACTGAAGAAACTGATGTTGTAACTGTGCACTATCAAAATATGTCAATATTCCACAATATACATGAATATTTAAATTAATGTATAAGCTTATATAGATGCATGAGCTTTTTGTTTTTTTCAAAACTTAATTTAAAAATGACATTAAACTCTACACAAGCCTTCTTCAATTAAAACAAAAATACTTCTCAGAATTAAAATTAAGCATTAAATATTTAAAATTGTTAACAACAAATGCTAAGTGACATGCAGAGTGAAAATGAAGAATAAAGCACTTGGAAATGTAATAATTTTTTAAAGTAAACATGAATATAATTTTTGCAATTATTTGAAAAACAAGAGAAAAATTCAGAAATAAAATGGGAAAACTAGAATCTTATTATATAGTTAAATCTGTTATACTCAACCAACACAGTATATGGGAAAAGGAGTGTTCAGTAATTTTGACTACATTTCCAAAATTTCACATATCACACAGAGAAATCACTACTAATTGTCCAGAAAATCCTATCAGTGTACAGTAAAAAATAGCTCCATCTTAAAAAAGTGTGGATGCTAGTGTTCAAATACACAGAAAAAAAATTATACAAGCATTTTTCTCTTTTCTAAAGAGATACAAATTCCTAACTAATGCCACGTACTTTAATTGTGTATAGGTCCCTTGTTACAATACAAATTCATAATTAAATAATTTCTGCAATTTTAGTGACGTTTTGTTATAATGGCTATAAATGTGCCAAATTAACATATTATAAAGATAAGTATTAAATAATAGAACTAATATAATCCAAAATTAATATAAATTTATAAGAATAAATAATGAACACTATTTAATAACATAAATTTATTCAATATTTAAACATTTTTAAAAATAATTGTTAATTGTAAAACTAGACACCCCCTCAAAACAATATTCTAGTTATATAATTGATAATTAAGGCAATTTTCACCATTTTTTTTTCAGGAGGAAGAAAATATATGTTCAGTATTTTAATTTTATGCAAAATGCTCATAGTACCAATAATTTACTTTAAGACTGGTGCAGTTTTTAACATGAACCGAAAGAATTCCAAGATGATTTCCTTTTTTTCTTGTAATAAGTTATTTTTCTCTTTAAATTTATAAAAGTATACATAATTATTAGATATCTTTCATGAGTAATGAACTATTACTAATATGATGGAAGTATTGTAGTATAATGACAAATTAGCATCCACATTTTGAAAAATTTTTAAGATAGAAAAATTATCCAACATATTAATATAATATTCAGAGTTTGCTAGAATGCAGAAATAACACCAAGAATTTATTCTATGAAGAATAATTTGTATTGAAATCGATCTATTCCCCCCCATTAAATATTGTCCAATATTCCCTTTCCTATACTGAAATGTTAAACAGGTTTGCCTTTTATGCACACATGATTCCACGAACACACACAAGTATATATTTTTGCACATGTAATGAAAAAATGATAATAATAGTAATTTCTTCCATTATTTATTTTATATGAGATAAGAAGAGCTATTTTATTTAGAGTCTTCAATAAAAAAAAATCACAACTTGAGCAGAAAAACAAATAAAATTTTAGAAATGATTTATTACAAGACAGTTTGAGAGTATATACAATTTTTTTTTATGTACAATGTGGCTTAAGTAGCACCAATATGGACAAATATTTTCACTCTGGCTGCATGTGGCCAGTTCTGGACAGAAAGTTTGGCTATCCCTTAGTAGAAGGGATGTACCACAGGACTAATACAATAAAAAGATATACCATTGCAAAAATTCCTATTCAACATAAAACATCTTAACTAATCATGATCTCTCAAAATCTAATGAAATTTTGGGAAAAATGATTCAGAATACAATTATAAAAGTTTATATCCATAATTTATTTAAAAAATAATAATAATGGAAACATTGACGATGGTCTCTACAAGCTACAATAAATACAAATATTTTTACAAATAAATGCAATGCCATTAGTTTTAATGAATATCAGTCATCACAGGATATCTCAGATTTCCTGCATGATTAGAATGATTAATCATATTTTCATAAAATGATTCTTTTAAATGAACATACAAGACAGGAGCTTCATGTTACCTTCTTATTTTTTTTATAAGAGAATGATTTAGAAATACAAATCTAATAAGTATAGTAAATTTCTAATAGTATCCTAAATTAGCAGTTAAGAGTAATGACTCCAAAGAAACAGATGTATCAAAAATGTGGTATAGTTGATATCTAAAAAAATTAAATTAAATACCATACTGTAATAATTTGAATATAAATTTCTAATACAACTAAGCACATTTGATCAATAATTTCTTTCAGGCTAAATATGTTTAGGCACTTAATATTTTTTTTTATTTAACACAATAAATACAAATTAATACTACCATCTTTAATTTACATTGTTTAAACTGTAAGCAAAGGATTTAAATTTTTTCTAGAAGACCAATGCTTAATAAATGTAAACTACTAACATGTCTTTACACTTCATGAAGTCTACTTCATTAGATTTCACAAAACATTAGGGAAGAAATATATTTCAAAAATGAAATTTATTCACTTTTAAAGAATCTATCTTCTAGTTTGACTTTTGAATAATTAAATATAATGATAAAAGTAATTAGTGATCCAGTCTTTATAAGTAATACTTATTATATAAAGGGTAATTGGAGTAATACTGTAAAACTTTTAAAAAGTTTTCACAACAGAATGGGGGAGGGGGAGAATCAAAATTTTTTCAATTAACAAGCATTAGGTATATAATGATTTTCTAACTATTTTTGAAATTATGATTTTAATTAGGACAATTTAACAAATGCATACATTATAGAAAATTAGACTAGTACACAAAGTAAAAATAAATTAATGCTTTATATCGTAACAATTGACTATAGAATGTAATAATTGCAACAGAGATTTACATTCTTTCATAACATTCAAATAGCTTTTGAACTCTTCATTTATATAATATAAAATTATTTCTTGCAAAAAATTTAGTGCAAATCCTTAACATGTGAATTTGTAAACACATTAGTTTTTTTTTCTTAGGTAAAAAACTTCCTAACACAGTGGAATGTTAAAAAATTTCTTAGAATTAATTACAGGGATGGCTGATAAAGGAGTAAAACAATTGATAGAAAATCTTTTCTTTAAAAAAATTATGAACAACATGAATAATATTTTGGAAAAGGTGATCATTTGGAAAAAGTACACCACCATACAAAAGCTTCGGTATAAAATTAAACAAATGTGTGAAAAAAAAATGAAAAGGATTTTGGCACAATAATAAGCAGCTGCAATGCAGTCTACACAGAAAATGAAATCAGCTGCCAAACATGTTTATCACAAATTGCAGAACTATGTAGTTCAATGTTGAACTATATCAGTTTTTGCTCTCCTCAATATAAAACTACAAAAGTAGTGTAAAAAAATGTCTTACAAAGCTATTAAGAAAGTTTTGTACGTATAAAAAGGAATAAAAATGAGATTACATTTCATATAAAATAGCAAAAAATATATCGGGAAAATTTTTTACTATAAATCAATATACAACACAAATATTGAATTAACATATTTAAAGAAATGGATTTCTATGATTAAAAAATTTAGAGAAAAAATGCATTATTTATTTAAAAAAATTACTATGATAAATAGTTTATGAAAATTAGAAGTCTAAAAACTACAAGTCATAACATTAGGACAATTAATTCTATGCTGTATATTCATGCAAGTATTAGCAAATATTTAATGTAAAAGTTATTTTACTGATATTAAGTTTAGAAGGAATTTCTCTAATAAACACAGTAAAAACTCTTTTTAAATGCACAATGAGAGTGGGAAAATTATTTTTTAAGTATGCCAATACTTAATGAGAAATGAGAGATTACTTACAATGAGAAAAATTACTGTTAAACAATAATCAAAACTTTAATTAATTTTGATAAGCAATTTAAAAATAAATAAATTTAATGAAGAAAATCATTAGGAAAAAAAAAAAAAAAATGATGTACACCAGAGAAGCTGTATCTTCAAACAATTAATTCCACAATAAATATCATACTATTTATATATTTTTATAGAATAAATCAAATAAAATTAAACTAGAAAAAATATTCTTAATACATATAGGGATGATTGATTACTTTATCTTTTAGAGATCTCCCACTTCACTAAATAATGTACAGATGAATTTAAAAAGTATCCAAAATGGAAAATTTATGTTTGAAAAATCCTAAAAATGTGTAAAACTTGTGCTTCTCACAATAATTATAATAATAATAATAAAAAAAAATCAGGAATATTACATGCTAATTATTATTACTGATACAAAAACGAAATTTTAACAAAATTTTTAAAGTATAATTTAATAATAATAAAAAAAAGAATGAATTTTGTACAAATGATCTGTATTATTTCAATTACTCCTCCTCCATAAATGTACAAATTGTTTTTAAATTTAAAGTTAAAAATGTTTACTCTATGCTTACATAACATCAAACATAAAATAAATAAATAAAAAATGCATGCACACGACTTCCATATATGCATATTCAAAGTTAATCAAAAGAGTTTTTACTGCATTGCAAACCTTCATTCCACACACGAATGAAAATAAATCAATACTCATTTCTTCACAAATAAAGTCCAAAAAAAAAAAAAAAAGCTACAAATGAGTAGAGCAAAATCTGTCATTAGAAAACACAGCTGGAGGCTTCACCTCAACTCCTTCATAGTCAACATCACTACAGTTAGCTTCACTGTCATCAATTTCACATACAGCTCCAGATATATCTGAGAATGAAGCATTCGTCGAAGTGTAGCCACCAATCGACATGGACATCGAGTCCAGACCCGATGCATCGACTGGGACATGAAAACCACGTCCTCCCTGAGGTGGGAAGCCATAAGTCATGACTTCGTCATCCGAGAGATCACAAATTTGTCGTTGGTTGTTGTTCCAAGTGTGATCTGGGCTTGTGTTGGCGGTACTGGTAGTATGAGTGGGAAGGTAAGAGTTAGGATGCCGTTGGTACTTGTGGGGCGACGCTGGAAGACTGTCCGTTCCATCATCAGCAAATTCAAGGTCAGTCATACCCAAAAGATTTTCAAAGTTTGGTGCAGGAGGGACACTGTCACCAAAGTCAGTGTCATTGTTTTCGGAGTCACCAACGTATTCCGAGTCAGGTCGGTCAAAGTCCAGGCTTCCAGAGTGGTTGCTAGAAGCTTTTGTGTTGTGTCCATCACCATTTTTGGGCAAAAGTTCAATTTGGCTGGCACGGCTGTTGGACTCTGTGCTGGGTATGCTAGAAGAGTCTCTGACTTCTTTTGTAGATACTTCTACAATGTTGGACAGAGGCTTTTGCGATGCAACGGCCCAATCGGAACAATCCCATATATAACCTAAAATCAGTAATAAAAACTTTTAATATAGGAGAGTAAACAATCTAAACTAATTTATGAAAGAAAATAGCAAGACAAAATATTATATTACAAAATAATATCATATGAAAACCATTACCATGACCTATTTCAATTCGATTGAAGTTAAAAATGAACCAAAAGTAGTGAATAAATAATTCATTGAATTGAGAAGAAAGTAGCTGGCCATTTTTTTTAAAGGCAGAATCCGAAAATAAGAAATAAGAGAAAACGAGTTTTAAGCCAATGTACAATTCAAAAAATTTTTATGTGTCAATGTAAACACTACTGGTAAAAAGATGGCGAAAGCAACTTCCCTTGCTTGTGTATTCTTTGATAACTAATTTTCATTCAACATGAATAAAATTCAAACAGATTAAGATTTTTTAGTTTTCCTTTTGTTTATATAACATAAAAATTTTTGGCTATAAAATATTTTCAAACATACAAAAACGTTACACATTCACATTTTGCTCATAATACAAAAACTACTAGCAAAGACACAAATAATTTTTATTGATAAACATGGTAATGATGTCTAAATGATTTATAAAAACAAAAATTTAGGCTATTTTGCATATTTTTTTTTTTAATAAAAGTGTTTTCTACTTTTGGTAAAAATATTTGCTGCATGCTTTGAAAACATCTTTAAATAAAAACCTATAATTTATCATGTTAAGAAATCAAACATTATTTAAAATAGTCATTTAGTATACCTTGTTTTTACTTATGTGTGAACTTAACTTAAAAATGAATTCCAGCATAAGTACAATTTTTTTACAGTCAGTGAAGTAATATGATAAAGAACTGTTCATAATAATGCATTACAAACAATACTGCACAAAAAGAAACTTTCCAAACATAGTTTTAGAATTTACACTATAATTATATCCAAATATTTAAAAAAAAAAAAAAAAAAAAAAAAAACGTCACGAATTAAAACAAATACAAATTATTGGGAGTTAATAAAAATTTATAATTTTTAAATGAAAGTGACTAAATGAGCACATTTACTTTCTACTCAATTCAATGTAAGCGAACTTCAATATTCATTAAAAAAAAAAAAAAAAAAAAAAACATAGGTCTAACAGCTACTACAAGACATTTTTAGTCCTTTATATTTTCTTTTTTTATTTTAGGCAAAATCAGGAAAGGTCAAATGATATATTTATCCGCCATCCTTTCACGAAAAAAAGGGAAATAAAAATAAATAATAATTGTTATGTGATGATATATTTTGATTAAAAAATAAAAAAAATCATTTATTCACAAAATCAATTCAATAGTCAATGACCATTGATTGTCGTTTTATTTTATTTTTAATTAACATTCCAGTAACACTGCACATAGGGTGCTTACAGATAACAAATCAACCAGTATTGAAACACATTTAGAATATGAAAACAACTGAGTGGAATTTCATTGTTGTTTCATTTCTATCACAACATTCTGTATAGACTATGAGGTCTCCCGATTACATTAAAAAAAAAAAAAAAAATACATACATACATTTTAGTGGTATTGGAAATATATCCAAGAAGAATTGAAAGAATACAATGAAGATTACATCAATTCTTCAAGGGCACTTTAAACTGATGTTTGCTTGTGTAATGGTATACTACATTATACTACGATTTCAGCAATCAGAAAAGGTTTTGCTGTAAAACTGTTTCTGGTAGACATCAATAAAATATCATACTAATTTGCATCAGTTTGAACAGATGTATCAGAAGCATAGTACTTTTCAATCTAAACTACAAGAGTCCATAACATGATTCAAACTAGGTGATTCAAAGGGACATGAATTTTTTAACTAAATCCAAATCTTAAACTATTCTCATTTGACCAGAATTCCCATGTACATTACGGTTTTTTAAAATACTGTTTTTGTAAAAAAACAAAAGCAAGAACAGTGATATTATTTTTGTCTTTGATGCACTGATGCTTAGTTCTTATTTTTAATATGTGACAAAACTTTTAAAGAATGATATACATTAAGTAGATAAGACAAATTAAAAATATGATTAAATAGTTTATGTTTAAGTCTAATACTTTCCCAATGTATTAATAACTGGAAGAAATAAGATTTACATTGCATTCCTTAGATACTTTATTATTTAAAAATAATAATTTGAATTAATTCCAGATATATATCGGCAGTGGCGTATCGAGGGGGGAGCCAAGAGCCCCCCATCAAGAGGGGTATTTTAAAGAATCTTAAGTTGATTTCCAAGCTTTACAGAAACTTTTGATGAGAAAGAAGAAAGTGAAATCTTTACACAAATCAAATGGTTAAGATGTCATCTCCAGTAGAAATAAAAGGGAAAAAAAAAAAAAAAAAGGACAAAGTTTAAAAGTGGTTTCCATTGAAAAGTTAAATGTTTATTGTGGAAATGGACAAGAATCAGTCCTAATTTATATTTGGTACTAAATGCTTTTTTGCCAGTGTGTTTCAGTTGCTTCAAGCGTGAGAAGCTTATCAAAGCCAAGGTTGTTTAAAAGCTATCTTCAACCAACGATGAGACAAGTAAGACTAGGTAAAACCCTTTCCACTGAAAATGTAGTACTTAAAAACATTAATTTTGATGAAACTGTTTAAAAAATTTTTCAGAAGTTAAAACCTGCAAAAAACAATTTTAGCTTGTTTTTTTCAGTGAAAAAATTAATAACATCTTTTTAAAACATCAATAATAGAAGATTAATAATTTTTCTAATCATTTTTATTATTTAATTTTAATCAAACAAATGTTAGTTCTATATATTGTGTAGACATTTTTTATGGTGAACATTCCAATTAAACCGGGGAGGAGGGGGGATGATTTCCTTAAGTACTTCTTATTATATAGTGCATGTTTGTGAAATTTTTGGACAGTCTTAACTACTCATACTGCTCCAACATTCCATACCCTAAAAATCACATTTAATGATTTTTTTGAACACTTTTAATGAACTTAGATAATAAGATACATAGCAATTTGTCAAAGTCAGGCCCGCTACATATGAAGAGCTTCATAAATTCAATGACATTGGACCAACAAAATATGGAAAAAGTTTCTATTAAACAAAAATGTCAAGAGCAAAAATTTGCTTCCAAGCTTTATTTGTAATGCAGCGGACCTGGTAATAAATATTTAACATTAACTGTATTCTAATCTAGATATTAGCTAGTTTGAACAAATTGAAAATTTAAAAAATATTTTAAATACAGCTAGTACTATTTATAGACAGAGAAAAAAAATACATTTTTAATTATAAATATATGAATTATATCCTAATTATTTTACTTTTTTTAGAGCAACTCGATATCAGCTATATAATAATTTTTTTTTCTCTAAGTTTTCATTAAAAATGTTTCAGAAGGGAAATGTTTCCCCTCATTTAAATATTCAAAACAAAATTTGCTTTGCTTTGTTAATTTTTAAAGCCTCCATAAAATGCGAAAACAAATTAATGTTATTCTTGGTATTATCAATTTTTATACTTTTAACCACTCCAACTTTAAGTACAATAAAATTGCCAATGAAGTGAATATCATATACTTTTATTTCTAAAAATTAAATTGCCCACAGCTGAAACTAATTCCTAAATCAGAAAATTTGTTAAAGTTTGCTATAAGTAGTACCAACTGCAACTTAAATAAAGTACAGTCAAAACACTATTTAACAAATATTTATTTTAAAATTTATGCTTAGTAATATTTTCAACACAAATGCATTTATTTTACAAACAAGATCACATCGATTTTCAGCCTTGTGAAATATTTTCAAAATCCCATTTACTTTTATTGTTTGTATATTTTTTTACACAAAGGAAAAAAAATGATAGTTTTAATTCAGTATTAAAATATTTATAAGCAAAATTATATATTTTGATAATTTTTTATCACTAGAAAAAAGTATAACGATGAGCGACTGTACGGAATGTTTTTGAGATGGCTTTTTCAAACTTCCACAATCGTTAATAAATTCAGCAAAGCACATTTTTTAAAATTAAAATAGTTTGATATATTATTTTTTACAAGTAATTTCCTTTCAGACATTTAGTCAAGATCTAAATTTTATTAAATAGAGTCTTGACTGTATAGTTTCTAAATACTAAGTAAAAAAAGTTTTTAAATATGCACCTGTAAGTGCATAGTGTCATGTTTCTTTTGTGTTTGATATTAGGCGATGTCACCGTACCAACTAAATTTTTCATATCCTTAAAAAAAAAAGAAAAACATAAATCATGAATCAATTTTAGGAACTACTTGTTAATGAAAGTAATAAAAAACGAGGGGAAAAAATTTTTAAGAATGGGAAAAGGAATTTTATTTCGATACAATAAATTCTAACTGTACATGTAAGACATCACTTTAAAAAATAACACTTAAAGCATGCTTCACTAAAATGTGTCAACACAACATTTAGTGCAAAATTTATTGATTTACAATTATTTTGTGAACATTGTATCAAGGAGGCTGAGGTTATTAACATTTCAAATCAACATACATGCTTTCAGAGTTAAGTAATGTTACATACGATTTAAATGAAGGATCAATAAGCTTCACATGCATAAACAAGGCAAAGAAAATGCAGTGATAAAAACATTTAAGATTAATAAATCAATGTTAGAAATAATAATAAAAAGCAATATAACCAATGAATACAGGGAAACAGAAAAACAATGCAGAGATTATAAAAACTAATTACTCAGAAACTGTTAAACACAGACAAACATTTAATAGAATGAGAAGATAAAAAAAATAATTTTCAAATATAATTTTATACACTTTAAAGACAACAAGGGAAAGAAAATCAAATTAAGTGATCAAATACAGTTTCATCAAAAGACAATACACATGCTCACATAAACTGAATCTTCTGAAATTTAATAACTATTTTACTACATTTTCTTTTTAATATGTTTAACAGTTTTTTAAATAAAAATTTTATAATCCTCGCATTTTTTTTAAATATGCCCTGTATTATAAAAGAACAATTATTGTGTTAAAATGGCTTTAAATTTTATATTTTGTGTCTTTTATTTCAAAAATAAACCAATTTTAAGCAACACCCTTACTAAGTTTCAACCTCTTGGCATTAAATAGTAGTGAGATATTAATCTTTTAAAAAAGGAAAGTGAATTATTAGGAAAAAAAATGAGCGAACAATCCATGCTTCAGGCAGCAGGTGACGTAGTCATGCGAACGATAAAGGAAAAAAAAAATTAAACATAAAAGTACCTTCCGCTGTGTTTCTCCTCCCACTTTTGTTCTCGGTTGCTGTGTAAGAATGAAGATATGGAATTAAGGGCAAAAGATTGCAGTAGATTTGTTGAACATTCATATCTTGATATCAAATGAAAAATAAATAAGCAAAATAAAAAATAGAAACCAATAATTTTTCTTTTTTTTTTTTGCATCAACCTTTCTGCTCACGAAATCAGAATAAAATTATGAAAACAGAAATCAATTTAAGCATTTTATGAATTCAAGCCCAAGCCTAGTTGTTTAGGCATTACATATTTAAAAAGGCAACAAAATGTAAAATACAAAGCATATAAGATGGGATATTATATCATGATTTTATATGCCTTCACTTCAGTATAAATCTTATGTAAAGATGTACAAGCATCAAACATATTACCTACATACAATTTAAGAAAGAACTGAATATCATATTTCATTTCAGACTGATGTAAAATCAATATTTTAAACCAGTCTTTCTGCTTTTTATTTTGGTTTGAGTTCTAAGAAATTAACACCTAAAATTACTGAAGTGAAGGAGTAAAAATTAAAAAAAAGTAAATAACTTTCAAAACCACACATTGTGTTATATAACTTTGCTCCTTTTAAACAATTAATCAATTTGAATTATATTGTATCCAGATTCTTTGTTGATCAAGGAATGAATATAAATTGGACTTATTTAAATAAATTATAACAAAACTTGGCATTAATATACAATTTTATAAAATTTCTATGAACTGATAACACTTTTCACAATATTAAGTAAGTTTAAAGTGTTTAAAAAAAACTGGCATCAAAACCAAATGTGATTACCATAAAAGAAAACTACAGGAAACCTACTATGTAAAAAAAAAAGTAAGATGAGTAATCACACCTCATTAGAAATTTATACCCAAATTAACTATGGATAAATTAGATTCAAATGGCAAGATGTTTATTCTTAATGTCTAAATAATTCTCCACACGTAAGTAGTCTTCTTTTACAACTCTACAGTAGTTATCAAAGTTGTGATACGAACACAATTCCCGTTCAATGTAACATAAATATAGAATCTTGCTATCAAAATAGTCAAATTTCTGACAGCAATTAAATGAAGACACTTCCTACAAGGCAACATTCAAAAAGCAAATTTTCATCCTAACATTATGAAAAATGATACAACAAAGAGAAATATATGCAAGCAAGTTTTAACAGCACACAAGCTATTAAACTGAAATAAAAAAAAAAAAATAATCAAATAGACTCATCCTTATGATAAGCTTTAACCTTGCATCATTATTTTGGGGGTACTGGTTACATGAAAAAAAGAGTAACAATAATGACTTTTGAAACGTTATATCATAAAGTCATCACTTTTTAATTGTTGAAAAATGAGCTGAACAAAGAAACTTGTAAAAATTTTTACACAATAAGACAAAAATTAATTTAAATGTTGTGATTCAAAGAAAAACATGAAAACCGAGCTGAAAAGCAAAAACTGAAACAAGTCCTGAAACATTTCACATTTAAAAATAATCAAATCTTAAAAACGAAAAAAGATTTAAAAGACAGAAAGCAATGTATACCTGGCATGTCATCTACAGAATTAAGGCTTAAGACCGAAGGCACACCAAGGCTGGACGGACCACGAGAGGGCACAACTGGAGCAGGAATAGTGTTTAAACCAGGAACATCACCAGCTTTACGCATCTGAAGATCTGAAACAAAAATATTTAAACATTTCAAATACTGTAAAATATCACAAATATTATTTGGAAATTTTCAGAATGGTATATTCCACAGAGAATTTAACAGCAGACCAAGCTAAGAATAATGTCATAAATATAGAAAACATCAACTAATTTAAACATATAATTATACCTTGTTAACAAATATTAAATGTGAAAATATTTTGTTCAATTTCAATATTGAAAAATTTTTACCCAATATGTTAATATTCAATTACATGCATCAGGAAAATCCAGCATTTTGTTTGTTTTTTTAAAGATTAAATGAAAAATTTTGAGAATTATATACCTTTAAATTTAAAAACTGTTAATGCCCTATTTAAAATCACAATAAAAGTGGTAATCATACCTTTTGGCACTTTGCTTTCATAAAGCTTGCTTTTTGATTTTAAATGATCTTTCTCCCAATTCCCCTTTAAGACAGAATCATTGTCTGAACTGGACGGAGGAGGTGGCACCAAAGCAGGAATTGCACAACTAATAGCAGGTTTGCTTATGTTTTGCACATAGTCATTGCTCTGGCGAGGAAAATTCTCCAAATCATCAGCAGCACTACCATAACTACGAACTGTATCAAAGTTGTTGAGCGCATTCACCGAGTCTTGAGTACTTGGAGTATAAGATGCTGGTCTTGGTGGCAATGGAGGAGTAGTGAAGCTAGTAACTTCCAAATTGCTAATCTTACGATTCAAATTATCCTTCTCGAAAACAGAGTTTTTTAAAAGGTACTCATTGGTAGCTGCATCAAGAACTTCATTATTAGGTCTAAGTTGTTGCCGCTTATGACGGTATCGCCAGCACCATACAATGACCATAGCTAGGAAGAGAATTAAAAGAACTACAAGGGAAATGCCTATAATCTCTTCAACTGTTGTATTCCAACTGGAAGATGTTATGGAAGTGGTAAATAGATGCTCATTACATAAGGAACCTGTCATATTAGGTGGACAATGACATTTAAAACTACCCTTAAGATTAATACATGCACCACTGGCACAAGGAACTGTTTGGCATTCATCGATGTCATACTGACAAAGCTCTCCATAAAATCCATGACACTTGCACACAGGTCCAGAAGTCCCTTCTTCACATATGCCACCATTGTTGCAGGGACTAGGTTTGCAGTAGCGTCCAAATTCACATCTAGGGCCAGTGATCCCAGAACTACAAGTACATATGAATTTGTGATCCACATCATGGCACATTCCACCATTTAAGCAAGGATTTGAAGCACAAGGATCCAAATCTATTTCACAATGGCTGCCCTGGTATCGAGACAAGCATTGACATGTAAAACCTGAATTTGTTGGTACACATGTGCCACCATTTAAACAGGGTTGACTGCTACATATTCCTAAATCTAAAAGAACCCCACAGTGGAGTTCCATTTTTTTGAATCTGAAATGAAAATTATATATCTTAATGAATGCACAACAAGTAGTTAAATTATGATACACTAAGTTATAAATCATATTTACATTTATTATTACATTAAATAAGATATAATTAAAAAAGATAAGTATATAAAAAGTAAAAAAGACAAGTATATAAAAAAATTTCTAGAATAAATTGAAGTTTAGAAAAGTATTTTAAAAACTCAATAATAAGTTGAAATTGTAAACAAAAGACCCAATTATTTGATATATACAACTAATTAATTACAAAAAAACCCTGATTTATTAGTATGCAGCATTTACACAACTAATTAGTAATTTCATTAAAAATTCGAAGATGTATTTATTTTAAATATGTTCAGTAAGAGTTATAAAATTCCTTCTGATTCATAGATCATAACTGATTATAAAAATGTGTAGAACTAACTATCTAATGATATGCTAATATATGCTATATTTATATACCATAGATTTGTGCAATCATAAAATGAAGGAATACTTTATTATATTCATTTAAAAATATTCATAAATTATGTTGTAAATAGAAATTCATAAGGCAAATGCTTGCTGTATTAGAAATAATGAAGGATTCTGAAAATCGATTTCCAAAGCAATGTCCACCATTGTCATTATGAGATAATCCTTTTGATGTATAATATCAACTGTCTTGTACAGACAAGAATGGAACTCTGAATAATCTCTTCCTTATTATTTTAATGTGGAATTAGTACTAAAAGACGCCTTATTAGATGTATGGTGAAACATTTATTCAGAATTAAGCTTTGTTTCTTGAAACATAAGAGGAATTTTTCCTGAAATGATCACCGCAATTTTGAAAGAATGGTCTGTAGCTATTATTAAAATACAAACAAAATTCTACATAATTTGCCAAACCATTGCATGAAAATACAGAGCACATAACAAAGCATATTTAAAGGAGTCTATGCTACTAACATGTAAGAATCTAAGACATTTTACCTATTCAAAGTGGCAACAGCTGTTTTTACATTAACATGTAAGGGCAAAGATATTCCATCAATCTGAATATCATCCATACATCCAATAAATCCCATTCTGATGTCTTCAAAGCTCAGAGTCTCCAAATTGGTTCGAACTTCAGCACCAAAATAGATATCACTACCATCTAAGTTAAGCACTTCATGAGGGCCATGGGATTTACCAGAAGCTCGAAGACGTTTATCCAAAATCATGTCAACAGATTTTCCACGACGCTCCACCCTTACTTTGTGCCAGTTTCCATCATTCACTTTTACCTGTTCAATACGCAACTTGCCTTCTCCACTACCACAGTCAAATCTGTATTGTATCAAACCATTTATAACCTACAGTAAATTAAATGTATTTTGAATTAGCTAATTGTTTATAAATAAAACAAAATGTACTTATATATCAATTAATAATTAAATAACATGATATTCATTGAAACATTTTTCTATTTTTCTCCCATTTAAAGAAAAACAGTATTATATATTTCTTCAAGTTCTACAAAGAACTTACTTCCAATATAAAATAATCTCTAACACCAGAAGCATACAATAAATTTCCAGTTGCCTGTTTGGTTCTAAACTGCATGACTAAGCTCATATGATGATCTACAGGTTTGTTTAGAACATATGACATGTAGCTTTTTCCTTGGAAAGACACAGGAGTTTTTTCTATAGGAAAAAAAAAAGCATTTTAAAATACAGTGAAACAATTTTTTTAAAATTACTTGTCCAGATATAATGAAGCATGACTATACAATCAATTTTCATCTAAATTTAAGTCTAGACATTATTCACCATTCAGTTGTTAGATTGTTAATTGAAACATAAGAATTACAAATTAATTTGGAACAAAAGAATTACAAATTAATTTGGAACAAAAGAATCGAGTTTTCGACTACATATTGAAATTTATCATAATTTTTTTTATTTGAACTCAATTTTTCTTAAACTTTTCTTTCAAGAGAGATCTTCAGTCATTTTTAATAGTTTTGTATAACATATATCAAATGAAATTTCTCTACACTAATGCTGGGTATATGCCATTTGACAACAATTTATTTCTATACATTTAATTATCAAAATTATATGCATTTATTACAATGTTAAATATATTACATGGCATTCAACTTTAATACAAACTAAAATTTCTTGCAATTACTAATAAATATTGAAATACATTTTTATTAATGATAGCAACACATACAAAACACCATCACAAGCCATAGCAGATATCATTGAATTAATCTGATCAAATAGGTATATTTGGGAGTATAAATCCTACACACCTTCATAGCAGTCAGGTCCTTTGCACACAGCGTTTTTATCCCTGTCACAAAGAGATCCAGTTTTACCTTCAGGACATTTGCAGATATAGCCCAGAACAGTCACTTCTGGATGGCAGACTCTGTATGAAGGACAAGGACGTCGAGAGCATTCATTTACAGCTAATTCACATTGCGGGCCTAATAAAAGGAAATGAAAAACAAAATTGTTTACAGCCTAACAGGAGAAAATGCAACAATTGAATAGATTCACCCAGTGGAAAATCCAGAAAAAATTTAAATATGACATTTAAACATGTGATAACACTGTTAATGACATAAAAATTTTTGTTCGTTATTTGGAACTTTTCCTGTTTAATGCAGAGTATAAAATTTATAGTGTATTTTGTTTGTTCACTTAATTTGAAGTAAATAAGTATGATAACATCTATAAATAACAATTGTTCATTTTATAACAAGTGTACATTTTATATTAATTCAAATTGGATAATGTTACCTTAGATGGCATGCACACAAAAAAAATTATTAATGGTGAAGAGGTAAATTAGTTGAAGATATGTCAGATAAGGGTTTTGAAAACAAACCACACACAATATTTGGTAAAACTTTATTTGATTAAATGCAGAGTTTGAAACACTAGATTTATCCCCCAGATGAGGAAGACCATGAAAATTTGAAAATATAGTACTAGCACCTTTCTATTACTATGCCAGGTCCCTCATATCCGAGAAACAAATATGTTGGGTGTTTTACCATTTATTCCTCAAATACAGCATGACTATTTTCAAAAACTTTCTCATAACGATAAAAATTTAAAATGGCACATATTAATATAAAGTTGTAATTAAAGTAATTTAAATTGCAGTACCTGAAGAAATATTGATATAAAGCCCTTTTATTTTGTTTTTTCTTTTGGCATATTTCATTAAAAAATTGGTTTGATTTAATGGAAATACCATATTTAATGATTCATAAATGTATGATTTTCATATTTTATTGACTTTGAAAATGTTGCAAGCTCACTTGAAGTCATCAAAAGTATAAATTTTTTTAACTAATACTTTAAAAAACAATCACATCATAAACTTAAATTAATTTAATGTTTAAAAACATATAAAATATAAGTATATCAATACATACCAATATTTTTCAAGGCATTCAAATAAAACCCTTAAATATCTCCAATATAAAATGGATTTACACCACTTTCAAAGAAAACGGCTCAAGTAATAAATCATTGCCATATTACAGTACAAAAAATTAGAATGTGTATTTTTAAAATTTTTGTTTCTGGAAACACAAAGAAAGAAATTACAATAATTCAAATATGATGTTACATTCCCTAATGGATATTAATTTAGACGTAAAGGTAAACAACAATAATAATTTCAAATTTAAAAGCATTTAAAACTTTTTCAATAAAAATACCATTGACTAATTGCATTTAATTTGACATATTTATTACATTTATGTTACACAAAAGCTTATTTCTTTTCAATACCATTTTTAATGTCATAATTATATATTCATTTTTTCTTATTAATATATATTAAGCAATGTATGCACCTATTTCATTACATTATCTAAAATGAAAAATTATTGCATTACCTCCAAATCCTGGTTCACAAGCACATTCCAATTTACGATAATGCTGAGGGCAAACATAACTCATAGCATCAGTTGTAATGCTAATTGCAAAGGCTTTATCCAGTATGATAAGATCAATACATTTTCCATTCACACATCTGTCTTCTGTGCAACGATCTTCCATTATCTTAAAAAGGAATTTTATATTCATATAATGAAGTAAATAATTAGAAAAGTAAAAAATATTGTCTGCTTTAAATGCCCTACATTTCTGCAGATAAGATGATCTTCAGATAAGTCAAGGTATAAATTTTTGTCAAAATTTTATAATTTTAACATATACCTGTTCTATAAAATGACAATGGACTCAACTTTCAATGGCCTATGAATTTAATTTAGATAAATGATTATCACCTAGAACAAATTTTATTTTCCTGCATTTAGCAGCATTACCCATTGAAGCATGTGTGTGAATCATGAACTTATATGAACCAACAAGTTTTATTGTAGGTTATGTTGCTTGTTCAAACAATTTAATAAGTGCAAAATTTGTAAAGAATTAGCTAAATCATGGAACCAATGAAAAAAAGGAAGTACGAAGCAAGCACCAAGTTTAAAGTCATAAAACATGCTTTGAAAAATCAAACAGTTGTGCTGCAGCAAGGGCTTTTGATATAAAAGAGAAGATGGTAAGAGATAGGAGAAAGAATAAAGATGATATTAAAAAATGTTCTATGAGGAGAGGAAAAACTTGCTGGCCAGATTTAGAAAATAATGTTGCGTAATGAGTACAAGAACAGAGGCAGAAGTGTTATGTTGTTACAAGAAATATGATTAGGGCTTGTGCATTGAAGTGGGTATGGGTCATTCCAAAACAATGTAAAGAATTTAAAGTGATAGTAGTAGCTTCATGAACAGATAAAAATCTGATAATATGACAAAAAATAAAAATGTAGAAATTACCACAAGATCTTTATCACACAGTCATGAGTTTTCACAAGTTTGTTATTCATACGAGGAAAAAATAAAATATTCTCTTATTTAATATTGGAAGTATAGATGAAACAGTGAGGAACATTTGACATAATAAACATTAGAACTGTAGGAACAAAAGGCATAAAAACTGTTTAAGTCAGAAGTTTAGTCTATGAAAAGACCACGTTTATTATATGGCAGAAAGAAAAAAGTTAAAACCCATAGTCATTTTCAAGAGGAAAACTACTCCCAAATTAATATTCCCACCCAGAATTTTCATACATTTTTATGACAAAGGGTGAATGAGTGAGAATAGTATAAAATCGTGGACAAGAAATGTGTGGCAGAGGTGACCAGGTTCCTAAGAAATCAACACATTTAATTAGTGTGGGATATGTTTTGCAGACGAGTAACTGAGAACAAACACACAAATCGCTTATATGGAGTAATGCTACGATTACTGTTATACTGGGTGGTTTGACTTCTTTTACTACAACTGGACATTTCTCTGAATAAATCATGACAAGCTTCTCCCCAAAGGATGTACTTGAGCAGCTATTTGCCTTGGATGATGAGTGTGAGGATTTTGCAGGAATAAAAATACATTGGTGAGTGATTTGTTTTATTTTATAATGATTTTAATTTATATAAATTTTGATCTTTTTTTTCCCACATTGATAAACCCCTTTATTTAATCTTAAGGCATGAAAATATTTGTTCATGTACAAAAATACCATTGAATTTAAATGCATTTCTTCGGAGCTATCTGTGAATCCAAGATTTTATCTTTTATGCAATTAAGATATTACTTATTTTCAAAGAACATTTTACTTAAATATTATTAAGTAATACAAAATTATTGAAAAAATTTAGATATCCAAGATTGTTATATTTTTGTAAAGAAGATATACAAAGTAAGAATTTTTGTATAACAGAAGATTTTGTGAATTAAATATAAATCGACTTCTATGCAAAGTAATTTTATATATGCTACAAAGATTTTTTTGAAAAGTCCATGTAATATTTTTAAAAACAATGAGAAGGCAGTGTCTAATTAGAGTGAGAATCCATCTAAACTATTCAAATATAAGAAAAACAATCAATTCTTCAATTTCTTAATAGTTCTTTTGATCTCCTTAAAAATTACATAAAACTGCACATGAAATAAAGGATACTATTATTATTATACTGCTTACCTTCACAACTTTTAGCCCAACACTTGCTTCTAAAACATCAGTTTTCTCTTTTACTTTTGCTCTGACGGTATTAGGAGGATGAAACTTATTTCCACTTGCATGCACAGCAAATACAATATCCAAATCCTGCTGAGTTGTTCTTTGTCTACGTTTCTTCTCCTGTAAAGCAGGCTGTAAACTGATGATTTCAACATCCTTTACTCTTACATTGAGAATATTTCTCAAACCCCTGAGGAATCCTTTTTTATAAGTCAACAGAAAATCCTCAGGCGTAACATCATCAAGACGAATAACAACACTATTTGCCACAGCTTCTCCAGTAACCATGTTGACTTCAATGGATACAGTGGTATAAGTAGTGAATTTGCCATCACTAATGCTTACATTTAATTCATAGGAGCTAACATCTAATCCAGGCAGAGCTACTATTGTTCCATCTTCTCGATCAATAGTAAACAGATTCTGATGTGGGCTTAAGATATCAAATATGAGTTTATCATAAGGATCTTGATCTATAGCATGTACTCTGCCCATAACACCTCCAGGAAATTCATCCAGGTATGAACTCACTGATACATCCAATGGTGTAACAACTGGAGGATATCGACTTTCTTCTATGACAATGATATTAACCCATGTTTCACTGTATAAAGGAGGAGTTCCGCCATCTGTTACACGTACTTGAAGAGTAAATTCACTTTGATTTTTAACATCAAACTTGCTAGCTGTTCTCAGAGTAGCATCTTGTTGTACGACTCTAAAGGCACCATCTTCATTTCCATTTAAAATGTCAAACAGAAAAGGACCAGTGTTGGGAGGTGCATCTTGATCAGTGACAGTGAATTTGAGAACAGTGAATCCTAAAGGCTTCCCCTCCTAATTAAAAAGAGGAAAGAAAAATTTTTGAAATAAAGTTTGAATACATAAAATAAAGTTAGTTTAAATTTTAAAACTAGATGAATAAAGAACTTGGTATGTCTTATAGAAAACTAGAATATTTCATATATAATTGGCAGATAACAAAACAATTAATCCTGAACAAACAAACAAAAATCTAGGATTAAAAAATGCCTTTTTTAAGTCACAAGAAGAACTTTAATTCAGTAAAATTAAGGTTTTAACATGTTTCTAAAAATTTAACATCAAAAACTGAAAACAAGGAGATGTAGTTTTAATGGAAGCTGCACTCTATTTAGTAAATGAATCAAAGATTTTCAATGACCAACCACCTGCAAACTAAATACTAAATTTTACTTTAAATGTACAGTAAGTATATTTTAACCAGGCTTGGTTGAAAAGGGATAGACAAATGCTACAATCAGTTTATACTTCCAATTTTTAGTTAAAGGCTTTATCTCTGTTGAGCAATGGATATGATAATGCAATTTTTTTTTTAAATAAAATGTATCTGTAAATTTTTGTATACTATTACTATTTCTAATAAATTAATTTAGCAAGAACAAAAACTTTGATTTAATGAATGAAAAAAGAAAATTCAACTGAGTAACAACGGAACAAAAAAAAAAAAAAAAAAAATGAAACACTTAAAAACATTCAAACAAAGGTGAACAAGCAGAGAATTAATAAGACACCCATAATCAAAGGTAAGGTTTGGATTAAAAAAAATAAAAAAAAAACCATCACCAGTAAGGCTATGAGTCTGCAGAGATTAAGGGATCTTAGTTTTGCTTTTTATTTGCTTATACA
Source organism: Nephila pilipes (assembly GCA_019974015.1). Taxonomy (NCBI): domain Eukaryota; kingdom Metazoa; phylum Arthropoda; class Arachnida; order Araneae; family Nephilidae; genus Nephila; species Nephila pilipes. The sequence goes on from BMAW01077216.1 coordinate 282,774, forward strand.
CATAGCTTATGAGATTTGGGCAAGACATACATTATTTGAAAAACTTGGAAGTCAATCAAAAACTGATATATTATAAGTTATTAACTGTCATTTTTGTGAAAATGAAATCAATTTCTTACAAGAAATATATTATTCAAAATAATATCAAACAATACACATTTTTTACTGATATCTATAGAAATTGCAAAAAGACATTAGAAGCACAATGTATTTTTTGCAGATGCAGCTGAGGTTAAAGTGAAGTGAGATGAGATATTACACATTATGAGATATGAGTTATGAGATATTATGCATTTATTATTTTAAATAATTTATTTTAATTTAAAAAGTTACTTTCCAATGTTTGAAAGTAGAATGATGACTAAGTGAGTATAACTTCTAACCGAGGTATAAGTGTGATCTAGATGTTTGAAAAATAGAGAAAATAAAAATTGGTTTAATGGAGGGATCGAAATTAGAGAAGGATCACTAGGGCATGTTAGGGGTGCATCAGTAATATTTACCAAAGAGAGTAAGCCATTGGAAAGAAAAATATCACTAGGGTTCTTTGAGTTTATGATACCAGTACATATTAAAGAAAGTAAGCCCTTGAGGGTTGTAAGTAGAATGAATAACAAAAGGAATTACTGTCAAAAGAACTAAATGAAAAAGTATAGAATAACTACATTACTAAAAGAATATAAAATAACAACAGAGTTGAAAGGAAAACTATTCATGAAAAATTCACACTACAACACAAAAAAAATATTCATAGAGCATATATTATATTATTTGAATGGAAAAAATACAGCATAATATTATACATTTATATGTTTATAGATGGAAAAGACTAACTTTCAATTTACTGAATTTATAAATTAAATTAAAAATTAATTACGTATGTCACAATTTCAGTTAAATAAGCTGCACCTATATGTGTTTAAAAGTTGAACTTTGACGTATACAGCATATCTGAAAGAATTTCTTTTTCTTCTATCTTCGGAATTTCACAAGTTATGTACTAACAAAATTATTAAATAAGATTTGCTGCAACATTTATGCCTGATATGAGCATTCAAGTTGATTTAAAGAAGTGCAACAAGTTGAACTCTAGTAAAACTCATCCAATTACAGTACGGTGGGCTCAGTGTAGACACTTTAATGCATGTACTTTCTATTGAAATCATTAAAAAAGAAAAAATGAATATGAAGCTAGCAGTATTGAAAGCAGCCATTTAGAACAGAGAGGTGGATGAAAGTGACTTTTATGGTTATTTGTTAAATATATTTAATTCTGATAATGATTGATCAGATTTAAAAGGTTTTGTATATGTAAATGTTATTTATTTTAATTATAAAATTCTGTTTAATTACCTAATTTACTTATTTTTTTAAATATGGTAATTTAAGGTGATAAACAAAGTTTACCAAATCCGTAAAAATAAAATTAATTAGACACCAGTAAAATTTTTTGGGGAAAAAATTCAAGATAAATGTAATAAAATATTATCAATATGGAAGTCAATAATCATGTGGGCAGCATATATGTCAGGTTAGCTTATCTACCGAAAATCACAGTAGTCAGAATATACACAATTAATATAATGAAACATCAAATACAGCAATTATATTACAATTTAAAGAATATATGTTCTGATATATGTAAACCTCACTGAAACTTAATCTTTCACAACATTTTTTACTATTTTTATAATAAATGAGTACAGTAAATTTTCTTTCAATCATGATTTTGTTCCATTAAAAAAAATTCTTTTTAATTTTCAGCTTTTTTATGCCCTTTTGAGACATCTTTTTATGCTAATACATCTTTGTAACATCAAATAGATATATTTTTTCTTTAAAATTAATTTTAAAAAATTCTTATAAAAAAGACAAATCGTTATCTTACTTTCAAAGTAAGAAATTTTATCAGAAAAAAATTTTGTTTTTTACATTTCTAAACAACTTGATACAGAAAATAGAAAACTGTTATTCTAAAACATTCCAACACACAGCAAAAAATATATATTACAATTTAATCAGTACAATTTTTTTTATAAAAAATACAATTCATTTAATTCAAATACAAGTTTGAAAATTAATTCTTTTAAAAAAAACTCTGGTTAAGGTTAACAAACACATCATCATAATGCATACTTAAGCATTCAACACATTCACAAACATTGATCGAGACAAAGTGATATGGGTGATAAGGAAAAAACACAAAAGGTTTTATAAAACAAAGTACTCACCCTTTTTCTACTTTTATCCAATTTGTCCAGCTAGTGGAAGGATAGGAAAGGAGAAAATATGATAGAGAAAGAGGCTCAAAAGCATGCTTAATGGATAAAGAATTTCAAACAGTGACCACACATAAGGGTTAGTAAGGAATAGAGGATTGTATTAAAATGTTATACTTTTAACTAAAGCCAAACAATGGTATGGACAAATTAGATACATTTAATCATACAAAGGTGATAGTGATGCAAACTCCTTTTATAAAAATACACATTCCATAACAGAACAACATTTGCAAAATGAAACAAAAAGATTTATTCACTTAAATTAAAAAAAAAAAAATTACTATCAAACATTCTTTTCGACAATAACAAATATTAGTTACAGAGGCTCCAATTAAATATTTAAAAATCTTCCTGCTTCTGAAAAATCTCAATGTAAAAAAAAAAAAAAAAAAAAAAAAAAAATTCAAGCAAATACTACCATTCTATTAATTTCTTTTGAATGTGAATAAGAGAGAAACATACAAATGTAATTAGATTATAAATCATATATATATACCATAAAAATAGAACATAGTATTTTTAAGAAAATAACACACAATAACTTTAACCGTGGAAATCATTGAAAAACAATATGGAAGTCATAAAAAATTATTCAAATATTTTATTTTCTTATGGAAGATAGTAATAAAATAAAAATCTTAATTATTGATTATACAATATGAATATTATTTATTGGTTCTTAAATTAAACTAAAATAGTTTTAGATTATAAATTTTAAAAATGAATTTTGAATGAAACCCAATCTATGATCATATGACTTTTGTTCAAAGCACTTTCAATTTAAAATGAATTGAAATTTGCAGACAATATTTTGTTTGGAGCCATGGTGATAAATTAACATTAACAAGATGGAATTATTTAGAGTAGAAATAAGCACTTAGAACTAATTAGTTTTTAAGCTATACTGAAGTTAAGACTATTTTTTTTTTTTTCAGAATTTCATATAACAGGTGATTACAAAGTTTTTTGATACAGTATATTTTTAAATTCAAATAATAAAACATGCAAAAATATCTTTCATGCACAAGTCAATTTTTGTCTTTTCCACCATGCATAGTGCAACAACCTTGCAACACACAATTATTTATCTCATCATATTTTAGAATATGAAATAAATATAGAGCTTTAGTACAAAATAATACACAATTAATATGGTTCTTATGAAAAAAAAATTGACTTACCTGAACAATGGCAGTGTAATTTTCTTCAGAAAATAGAGGGGGGTTATCATTAACATCAGAAACTTCTATGTTCAAAAAACTTGTGCTAGATAGGGTAGGGATACCACTATCTGTTGCACAAATTTCAAGAACATAATTTGACACCTATGAAAATTAAACAAACAATTAACAAATGTTAAATAAAAGACAATATAAAAAGTTAACATTTAAGTATAAAATATTTTCCCAAATAATAAAATGCTGCTTCCTTCCCTTTGTTACTCTATGGAGAAAATTATTTTTCTCTGTAACAAGAAGGTCAAAATAATAATTTTAATCTCATAATTTATAACTTTTGACATTTCACATTGAATACTTTATCAATCATATTCCTGTTATTAAATGTCTTCACAATTCTATTTATAACTAGAAAGAATTACTTTTTTTTGAAAACGAAATAGAATTTATGCTGTTTGTAATTATAATTCATTGGCTAAGAGCAAAATATTATCTCCTTTGATGGAATTTTTCTCTTTATTACAGGAGATATTTTGCATTGAAAATAAAATCATTGAGTAATAAATATATTACAATTAATAGAAAATTGAAATTTATCAAAATCATAAGTTGCTATATATAAAAGCATAAGCCGAGTTAATATATCAAAATCATAAGCTGCTTTCTAATTTAAACAACAATTTTAGTTAGCTTTCTTAATTTTTCAAATTTGAATATTGCTGCAAATATATGGAAATTAAAATATCTTTATTAATTTTCAAGGAAAAAAAATTAAAGAGTCACCTTTTCTCTGTCTAATTCAGAAGCTAAAGAAACATATCCCATAGACTTGTCTAATAAGAATTGACCAAATCTATCCCCACCACAAATAGAATATTTGATTCTTGCATTGGGTGGGCTGTCTATATCAGTAGCTATAACCTAAAGGGATTAAAAAATAACACCAGAAAATTTAGTCATAGCCTAAAAATTAAAAAAAGTTTTTATACTATAAAGTTCATCATGGATAATCTATATGGAAAAAAGCTCAATTCAGATGCGTTTTAAGATAATACATCCTTCATTAAATGCAAAAGGTACTTAGTTTTATTTAAAGGTGAAAACTCATGACATTACATTTGATTCAATATGAAATAAAACTTAAATTTATTAAACTTAAAGCATCCCCCTTTTTCAATTAGTTTTTAAAAAGATGAGTTCAAATGAAATTAAATAAGTCAGTCTTGTACTACACCATTTTTTTTTTTATTTTATTTAATAGGAACACTTTTTTGTATTATTGAAAACATTAACTCTATTTTAAAATTTCTCAGATATCATTCATTCATGATTTTGTAGAAAATGCAATACCTCTAATGTAGAGAAATATAAATTCCCAAAAAGAAATAAAGATTGTGAGAAAATCCTTTAATGTAAAATTTAAAAGTTTTGAAATTTTGTATTAAAAAGTTGATATTTATATTTAAATAGATATATATATATTATAATTTAAGCAATTATTCCAATATTAGGGGAATGTTAAGTTTATACACACAGGAGACCACAGTGACAGAATAACTAATACCTGCATAATTTTATCTCCAACCAAAGCATCTTCCCTTATAATTGCATTATATGACTGCTGAGTAAATGTTGGTGCATTATCATTAGCATCAGTTACAGTTATATTCACTCCTACTTCAGTAGTAAGAGGAGGAGTGCCACCATCAATAGCCTTTACAAGGATGTAATAACCATGAGCAGTTTCATAATCAAGAGGGGAAGAAATAGTTAAAACACCTGTTTAAAAGAAAAGCATAATTAATTTAAAAATTCAAATTTAATTATTTACTATCTCAGCTTTTAATTCTAAAAAAGTTTTACATTCACATTAATGAGTTTTAAATCACACTTTTTTTTTTATTGTTTTTAAATATATTCTAAGAAAAATGGCTGGTAAAACCATGAAATGTAATTTTTACAATATAATATGCAAATATCTTTCTCACTATGTAGTCAAAAGATTTATTTCAAAATATATATATACAAATATTATACACAATAAATAAAATTTAAAACAAAAATTTGAAAATAATATATAAATGAGTATAAAAATTTATAATTTAAAAAAAAATAATAATAAAAAGCAAAAAAGTACAAATCCTAAAATTATTTTTAGTAAAAACTATTATGGTCATCAAAACTGAGTACCATTACTGTAATGTAGGGGGGAAAAACAATGCAATACAATTATTTCAAAGTACGCACATACAACATACATACACAAATCTCATGCAATTCACATTATTCATAGTTAGTGGCAAAATAAAATGAAATATAAATGACAATAAATACCAAATTTTGGATGGATGGAGAAAACTTCCGACTTTGGAGATTGTATAATACTGTAAGCAATTTCAGCATTCACACCACTGTCTCGACTTGTTGCTGTTAGTTTCAAAATTTCTGTTCCAACTGCAGCTGTTTCAGGAACAGAAGCATGATAATATTTTGAAGTAAATTCTGGAGGATTATCATTAACATCCTGAAGCAAAACTAGGAGAGTGCATAGAGTGTGCAGTCTAGGAGTTCCATGATCACTGGCTTGCACAGTCAAATTGTACATGGGTACTTCTTCACGATCAACAGGTTTGTTTAAGCTCACAATTCCAGTGGTTTCATCCATGCTGAAATGACTATGTGCAGAATCCACCAAAAAGTAGCTGACCATTCGATTGTTTCCTAAAAAGAAAACAAAAGTCACTTAATTTTTAAAAAATATAATAATGGATAAAAATAACACAAGACTATTAAAAAACTCTTCATTTTTAATGTATAGTTAATTGTAAATTCTCATAAGCATTCCTTTTTTAGAAAATGGTACTAAAATATTCTCTCCATTATAATATTATTAGAGATGCATTCCATATAAGAGCAGGTACCTTTACATAAATGTTTAACAAAATTTCTAGATCAGCATCAAAAACGGGAAAAAATTTCATTTTAAAGAGAATAAAATTCAGAAAATTATGGATAAATATAAGAACAATTTCAATTTTTTAAGTGCCAAGTACATATTGAGAATGAGTATTTTGCATAAAAATCCTAGTTAAATAAATTTAAGAATTTTTTCAAAGATGTATAAACAAGTTCATCACAAATATAAATATAAATAGGTATTTCATAAAATACAAAAAACATATTTTATTGAAAACGATAAAGATTAGTAAGAACTTTTCAAAACTTAATTTACAAAAAGTAAAAAAAAAAAAAAAAAAAAATCACACTAAGTAACTTGTATTACAAGACATTATATGACTACCAAAAAGATACTTTCAATCTAATTTCCAGTACTCGTTGATTTATTTACTCGTTGATTAAATTCTTGAAATAGACACATAACATGTAGTCAAACAAAGATCACTTAACAGAACATTACATATAGATAAATTACCATGATTATTGATACAGGTAGAAGAAGACAACTTTCTTACCAATATCTTTATCAGTAGCATGCACTTTTGTAATCAAAGTCCCAACTTCTGAATCTTCAGGTATATTTACTGAATAGAGTTCTTGAGCAAATTGTGGAGCATTATCATTGACATCACTTAACAAGACTTCTACAGTACTAGTACATTCCCATTCTGGTTTTCCTTTGTCTTGGACATGAGCTTCCAGAACATAGCGAGATCGTTTCTCACGATCAATCATTTGAGCAGTTTTTAACTGACCTGTTTTGAAAATACAAATGATTTCAAATAATCTGATGAGAAATAAAATAAATGTTATTATTATTAATTCTTAGAGGAATATAAGGTTAGATAACCTTAGACGATATAATATTCATGTTAATTACGCCCTATTACCTAACATTATTTAAGTTATAAAACAGATATCTTTAAACTATATTAATAATTACCTGTTATAGGATCGATAGAAAAATCCTGGTGGTCATCTCCAGATAAATAGAAATACAATCGAGAATTATCATAACTATCAATGTCAGTTGCCTCAACAGTAAGAATATAAGTGTCCAAAGGAATATTCTCAGACACCATTTCAGTATACTTCGTCTGAAAGGAAAAAAAAATTCAAATTAATGAACAATTTTTAAAAAAGAAGAAAATTAATATTGGTATATCTGTTAACCAATTATCACCTATCTACATAGATTTCAGAGAAAGTTTTCATTGATTTGATTGCAAAACTATTTAGTTAATATAATGTTTATTTAACAATTTTTATGCATATATTTATCTAGGATGATTTATAGAAAGCCATACATTGAATTTGTTACAATCCTAAATAATTTACTTAATTAACACATGTTAATTTTAATAATGAACCCCAAAGTCTATAAGAAAATCCTAATGCAGATATGCAATTCAACAGATATGCAATGAAAATATTTACATAATTTTTTTTTTTAAAAGTTATATTTTTATTATAAGCTGTTCTTATACTTCATTTAGTATATAAGGTAATTAAATTATTTATATTTCATATAAACTACCTGAAAATTGATTTAATGTAAAGTGTTCTGCAAAATCTAATACAGACTTTTTAAATCATTTAAAGATTTCTAAGCTCTGTAGAAATCAAATTAAATATATTTATAGCCTCAATTAAATAAGAAGAAAATAGTACTATTACTTTTGTACATGACATAAAATCAGAGACCTAAAACATGGAAAGAAGTTAACTCATTACAGTTAAAATTAAAAAGAAAATTCATACCCAAGACGATGTGCTCAATTTTAGTGATCATATTTTACAAAGTGTTTCTCTCTTTTCAGAGTATTTTTTCATTCAGCAAATCTCCAATTTTTAAAGTATAAAATAAGGTATAATTTCAACTGATTTAAATATATTTTTAAATAAAATACAAAGTTGTTATCTGTCATTGATTAATAAGGATTAGTGTTTTCAACAGCACAAAATAAAAAAAATTATTCACTATAAAATGATATGAAACAAAATGGAGGAAAAATTTGAAAGATTGCCTTTAAAAATTATACATCATATTTGTCAGAATAATTACTAAGGGAAAAAAATTCATTAGCAATTAATTTAATAGACTAAATAAATAAGACATGCATACTTTTAAACACATTGGAGGATTATCATTCACATCTGAAACATCAATTGAAACCCATGTTTTAGATGTAAATTTTCCATCGGTTGCAAGAACAGTGAGCTGATAACTGGACATGACTTCTCTATCTAAAGGCTTTTTTATGGTTAACAGTCCAGGAGAGACTACATGAAATTGACCCTGCAAATCTCCTTCAATGATATAAAAATCTATGTTGCTTTTCTCTTCGTCTTTATCTTCAATCATAAGTCTTACTACAGTTGTTCCAACTGAAGCATCTTCATAAGCATCTCCATTATAATGCTGAGAATGAAAAACTGGAGGATTGTCATTATAATCTCGAAGTTTGATATTAATCCAACTAGTGGCCATGCGACGAGGTTCACCTTGATCAAAAGCAACAACAGTGAAATTATAGAAGGCTGTATCTTCTCTGTCCAAAGATATCATGGTTGAAATCCATCCTGATATTGGGTCAAGTTGGAAAATGTTGACAACATTATCAGCATCAGCCCCAAAATGATATGAAAGGAAACCATTATTACTAGTGTCAGCATCTGTAGCTACTACTTTTAATACTGTAGCACCAGGTTCAATATTTTCTGCTACAGAAATGCTGTACACATCAGAATCAAATTCAGGATCATTGTCATTGGTATCAACTACAATGATGGTAACATCTACACAGGATACTCGAGTAGGTAAATCTACAGTGGATGCTCTGACATTTAAATTATAAACAGACTGTACCTCTCTATCGACCTCAGATAATAACATAAGACTTCCATGTTTATCAATGCTAAATTTAGAAAGATAAAGTTCTGCTTTGGATCCTTTAGGAGCTGGAGTAAATGAGTATGTAACAGGTCTTGAACAAGAAGCATTTACAAAGGATATGATGGTTCCAATTGGAGAGCTTTCAGAGATGAAAAATATGTATTCAAAATGTTCAAATTTAGGGTAATCTTCTTTAGGATCAATAAATATGGCATTGACAGGAACTACTGTTTCTAAGGAAGGCACACCATGATCTTTAGCAAGAATGAAAAACTGATATCCATAATTTTCTGCAAAAGAAAAATAATTAATTTTTTAATGGTTTTTTCCCCCCACAATAAGTACCAATAATTATATATTCAAGAGCTAAAAAAATACACTAGCATCATTTTTAGGATAAACATATTTAATTCACAGTTACCAGAAGAATATGATATCCAATACATCAAGATAATTGTCTGCATTGTAATTTAGTGATAAATAAACTTTAAAAAATATATTAACTTTTTTTTAACAGAATTTCACCCCCCCCCCCCCCTAAATACTTCAGATTGAAAAAAACACATGCACAACTAAATTGAGAACATAAAAGGATGTACGAGAAAATATTTAAACAATATTTTTTAGACTTGATTAAATTTTAAAAAAATAAAACTACAAATTAACTTTATTTAGTAAGAATGTTTACAAATAAAAGATTGGCGAACATATTTACCATGACCAGTAGCTGATTTCCTTATGTAAACTTCTCCTGTATCATGAGTCACTCCAAATAGTTCAGAAATAAAACTATTATTGGACTTGTACAGAGAGTAATCAATTGCTGCAGATACACTTTCATCAGCATCAGTGGCATGGATCTGAAACAAAAATATTTGTTCAGAATATAAGAATTTTGAAAAATTAAAACAAACAAATAATATATAAACTTAGATTTATAATACTACAATTGAAAAATATGCTAAAAAATAATTAGTTTTGTATGGGATAAATATTTCATTAAAATACTTCAAAGATCAATATGTAGCTAACTTTTTGTACTTAATGTTTTGAGCAAAGAATGAACATATAAAATTTGATTTGAAATTTTATTTAAATTAATAATTAATTACAAAATGAAATATGAAATGAAAAAGTAAAAATAAGTTGATGCATTAGTAAATATATTATTTTTAATAAAATCATCAAAAAATGATGAATTGAAAGAAATCTTAAATTAGTAAACTTTTAAGGTAGGAATTTTAGGTAGCCAAATGATTTTTACAAAACGTTTATTGGAATAATAATAAAAAATAGCATAAAGTAACAAAATGTGTTTCCAAATATATTAATAATATAAACAAGTTATTTTACAGAAAATGAAAATGAAATTGCTTGGCAACAAACTATGGAATTGATTTACATTACTATATAATTATTATAGCTATGCAATAAATGATAACAATTCAATCATGTAACATCTATGTAGTTAAATTAAAATTAGCCTAAAAAGACTTTTAAAAGTATTCAATAATTAGATTTATTTTCGGTTAATTGCTTCAGAGCAAACAATAATCTTAAAGATTTAGAAGAAAATTTAACAGACAAATTGAATAACTGTCAAACTAAAGAGTAATATCTCCAGTAGCTAAATAGAAAAGAATAAATAATCACTAAGGAGCTGGACATATAACAGAACAGATTCAAGGACACATTAGATGAGATTTCCTTCAGAAGCATTTGATTATGTTAAGTTTTACAGCTTGTGATCAATTTTAATTTTAATAATGTGTGTGGCATACCAATACAATCAGACTCACATATTAAATATATACAGATAATTAACAAAATTTATAAATAATATTTGGACTATTTCTTAATTTCATACATTTAAAAACAAACTTTATTGATAAATTAAAAAAAAAATAATCAGCTGTAATTTTTTAAGAAATTACAAGCCTTTCAATGACCTAACACATTTACCTTCAATATTGTAGTGCCAACTGTCATATTTACTGGAATAGTCACTGTATATTCAGCAACAGAAAATTGTGGCATATTATCATTTTCATCAGTTATTGTGACTCGAACTGTAGCATAACCGCATCGTCCTCCTGCATCTACTGCGGAAACTACCATTTGATATAATTCATTCTCTTCACGATCAATAGGAACTTTGGTGAACACTTCTCCTACAGGGAGAGTAAAAATAGTGATTATTAAAATAAAAGGCGCTATTTCACCAAAGATTTTAAACAAAAGATAGAACACATATATAAATAATATTACAAACAATTATAGAAATTAGTTTAAGATTTTTGTACTGACAGAATATGTTATCTACAGCATTAAGTTGTATATCTATTGATAGCTTATTTAGAATTGTCAAGAATCTAAAAAAAAATTCTAGCTTAATGTTTGCAAAAAATCATTGAAAGATATAATAATCACTTTACGTAAGAGTTTAACATATATTACAGAGAAAAGAACAGTTATTAAAAAAAATGGAAGTGAATATTTATTTTCTATGCAATGAAAGATACACAATTCTCTGATATAATTTTAATATTATACATTGTTTATTCTGATTACGATATTAAAAATAACAAACAAAAGATATATGTTTTAAAATATTTGCATACTACATATTTCAAAATATTTGCATCATACCAACTATTTATAACGATTTATGCAGTTTAATATATTTAAAAGAATTTTAGAATTTTTAATTATGATCCATTACACTTCACAATGTCTCAGATTTCCATTTAAATTTACTAGAAATAAAATATTTGAGGGAAAAAAAAAAAAAAAAATTAAATTAAAATTAAATTAAAAAAAAACAATAAAATTAAAAATCCAAGCTATTTCCAACTTACCAGTTTCAGAATCGATTCTAAATAACTTCCTATATTCTTTGGTTTCTATTGTATATGTAAACTGACCATAGTTTCCTATATCTTCATCAGTTGCTACAATCGTAGTGATTAGTTTACCTGCAGGAGCATTTTCTGGCAAAGCAACTGGGTACACATTATGTGAGAAATGTGGTGAATGATTATTAGCTCCTTGAATATTGACATACACACTGGCATAGGAAGAGTGGACTCCATCAGTGACAGAAACATTCAGAATATAGCTCTTCTCAAAATTAAACTGATGAAGATTGGACATTGTGATGATTCCTAAAATAAAAAATCATTTGATTTAACTTTTAAAGGCAGTACAATTTTAAAAAAAATTACAAATCATTAAAAATTTACAAATCCAAACTTTGACAATTTTTAAAAATTAACAAAAAAACTTAGACCTGATTCCATGCATAATTTTACAAAACATATTATTCAGAATAACCAAAGAATATCAAACTCCTAACTGCCCATTTAAAAACACTTTAGCATTTTGAAAGAAAAAAAAAATGATCAGAAAAATGATCAGGGAGAAAAACTGGATTTAAAATATTCATTCTCTAAAAACATCTAATTTATAGCATTATTATTCAAGTAATAATGCATACTATGGTTTGTTTAATATGTAACCCTCTGGAATTTTTTAAAGCAAATATATATATATATATATATATATATATATACAACTTACAGTTCTCAAATTTACCAATTTATAAAAAATGATTGCATGCTTCTGATGTTAAATTTATCCTCAGTTCTACTATGCTTTATTACATATATTACTCATTACAAGTACATATGCTAATTCAAACAAAAGAAAAAGTATGAATTTTTGTAAATAAGTCGTAAATGTACAAAAATGCAATATGCAGATGTTGCTTTCTAAATCATGCACATGTTATGTAAAAAGAATATACAAAAAATACAAATATAATAAACTACATGTAAATTACATAGTATATTAAAAAGTTTGATTTCAATTTTACAAATGTTTTTCAATACAGAGCAAATTTAAAAATTAGATATATCCAGATTTATATGACACCTATTTCATTTGCAAGACAATTTGATTTTTTCCAAACTAAATTATATATCTTTCTTTGTCCTTAACTGTTGATATAATCTTCTGTAATTTTTTTATTTAGCCAAAGACTCAAAAGATGTGTTTGGTGTCATATTATTTTCTCTTTTTGTGTATTTTGTAGGTTCTTTCAAATAACTACATTATATTAAAACAATAAGGTAATAGCATTACACACAGCTATTTGAACATGCCTTTTTGTAGCAAACGTTTTTTTAGAGCATCTTACCAAATTACATAATGAAGTGTTTGATTTGTATTTTGAGTCATGTATCGTGTGCAACTTTCCTGAAGATTATTTGAAACCTGTATCTGATATACTGGTAAAAATTTTGGCAAATGAGATTCTTTGAATGGTGTTTTAACCTTCTTCATAGAAATTCCATTCCTACACCATTATTTACTGCTGAAAGATAAAACCCCCAATAATCCTTTCCTGAAGGACATTTCAAATATTGTAGCTTATTATTAGTGGATATGCTGTGATATAAACTTTTCACTGTCTTAGCTTTTGTAGAAACATATTTTCTTTAAGGTATCAGCATTATTTAGTAACAATGAATTATTATTATTATTAATGTGATATAAATCAATATCTATAATAATTTTAAAAAAGAAATTACAGGAGATTTGATACAGTAATGCTCTGAAATTGATTGTGACAAAATAATACACAAAAAGCAAGATGATCAGGCAAGAAGTAGTAAATAATATGTGATTTCATATCACTTCTCACTTATTTGAATCTGAGCAAAGTAAAAATAAAAATAATGTTTTCCTAAAGCTATAATGTAGCTTGAGCAGATAATTTCTGAAAGGGATGTGGTAAATGTTACTTTTTCTTCATACTCGATATAAAATCCTAATCACTTTTTAAGAAACCAACATACAACCACCAAATTTTTCTTGTATATTCAGATGATGTAAAGGTTTTAAATTTGATAATAAAAATTTGTTATTTTGATGGGCCTTTTTTTTTATGCTGTGTCGCCTTTTAAACAATACATTTGAAGGATGAAACATATATTCACAAATGAGTTCTATTTAATTGTAAAAAAAATAATAATTTGATATGAAATGCCCTCCTGTTGAACAAACACATACCTGTATGTCGATTAATTGAAAAAGACTGCAATTCATTCCCATCTATGATACTGTAAGTCAATTTTGATTGGTCAGATTCATCAGGATCAGATGCCATAACCATTGCAATGAATTGTCCTCTTTGAACTTCTTGATTAACTGTACATTTATAATGTCGTTGATCAAACTCAGGAGGATTATCATTCATATCAGCCACTCCAATCCATACATGAGCTGTTGAGCTAAGGAGGGGACGACCACCATCAGTTGCCATTACTGTGAAATAATGCTCCCTTTTTACTTCATGGTCTAAAAGCTGCTTGATATAAATGGTGCCATCGGATGGGTCAATTCGGAAATGGGAAGTGGCATTGCCAACAATGTGATATTGAATATGCTGAGTTGCCCTGGTGTCTCGGTCTGTAGCTCTCACTTGGAGGACAGAGGCTCCAGATGGCAATGCTTCAGAAACAGTTGTATTGTAAGAAGGTTGATTAAACATGGGAGGATTGTCATTGACATCATCAACATCTATGACTACTTGAACATCTGAATAAACTCCACTGACAGCATCAGTGGCTCTTAAAGTTAGGAGATATTTAGGAGTGGTTTCAAAGTCCAGATCTTCAACAGCATAAAACACACCTGGAATATCAACATGTTTTTAAGAATGATTTAAATACAAATCAATTTAAGTCAATCAATTATTTATTTTCAGTTTTCAATGACATTTTTCTGATTGTGTAAAATATTTAACAGCTTTTAATTAAAAAAATCATTAGAATTTGACTGCTGCATATATGGAAGGAAAAAAAAATCAAAATGAATTGCAAACAAACTTTTTATCGATACACACATATAAAATGAAAAGGCAACACTTTGAAAGGATTAAATTAAATGCTTTTCACTATGGATAAGAGATAAATACCTAACTTAAAAAAAGGTTATTTTGAACCCCTAAGAAGATTATGAAGACATAAACATAAGTACTCCACAAATAATAATCAAAATTTATTTAAAATAAAACGAAAAGTTTTAAATGTTTAGCTACTTGAATCTGAAATTATCTTACTAAATAATAAGGTAAGTCTCTTAAAAGATTGTATTTGAAATGCAATTTAGAATAAACAATTCATACACTTGTACTTACAGAAAGTTCCAAATTTAATTTATTCTAATTATTTAAGAAACACTTGTTTTCATGAGGCAGAAAATTAAAAAACAAATTACACAATGTTTAATATTGTGTTTATGTATGTGATAAAATAAATAACTTCATTCATTTATCATTTTCTTCCTGATTATTTAGGAAAAGTTAATCTATTTTTGTGGTGTCCATTACAGGAAAATCAAGAACCCAGTGCATAATGAATCTAAGCCTTCCATGAAAAATACAAACTTCATTTATTCCATTCACAACCATACCATAATAGATAGAGATTAGCAATTACAAATCTTGTAGATATTTATTTCTTTGGAATTTTGAAAACATTTTTTTACGAAAATTGCTTCTAAGGCAACATCAATTTTACAGAAATCTATAATTAATTTAAATTTTGTGATAAAAGATAACAAGAAATATACAATCTTCCCACACATATATTTTAATGCAGAGTACACACAACACAACATATAACAATCTAAAAATATCCAACACTAAACCAACATTATTAATAGAAAAAAATCATTAAAAACAAATTCATGTTTATACAAATCACATAATTTTTTTTTATTAAATTAATAAATAATCATAAATTTAAAACCAAAAAAGTTGAAACAATCTATTAAAGAACAAAAAGTATAAAAGAGAGCTGAATGATGAAAAAGCAAAAATAATTTAGAATAATGGATATATATATATATAATCATATTATAAACCCTCTTAGGTTTTTCTTCACAGATTTTACTAAGTCTGTGAAGTAAGTAACAATTTTCTTAAAAAAATATTAAAATAACTTTTTTAAAAATAAAAATTAAATATCTTGTCTACGAAGAAATTATCTCACATTCATTTGAAATAAGATAAAATAAGTGCATAATATACATTGTACACATGTATGAATTTGACCATATTTATATCTTTTTAAAAAAACTTCTTCAGTACATTGAAGCTAAAGATGTCCAAAGAGAAACTTTGATTAATTGATAGTATTAAGAAATATTTTTTCAATAATAACATTCATGTGATT
This sequence comes from Nephila pilipes, assembly GCA_019974015.1. Lineage (NCBI taxonomy): Eukaryota > Metazoa > Arthropoda > Arachnida > Araneae > Nephilidae > Nephila > Nephila pilipes. The sequence goes on from BMAW01077216.1 coordinate 299,329, forward strand.
GACTTCAGATGAATAACACATATTAATTACTTCATGGAAATTGTGATACATTATAAAAATGCAGTTTTACAATATATTCAAATATTTAGCATTTCATTCAACCTTCAATTTTTTTTACAACCATCTATAAAAATAAAAGATATAACTATAAAACATTCCGCTTAATGTACCAAAATTTATATATCCTCAAAATTAAAAGTTATATTCAAATTTTCCTTCTATAAAGCATACATTAAAAATGCTACAAGATCATTACCAAATAAACAGATATTTTAAATTTAAATACAATGCAATTCAAAACAATAACAAAATAATCAATTATACTCACATGGTTCAAGGCTATGTCTCTGCTCTAAATTTTCAAAACACAGGAGAACATATTAATTGAAAATAAGAAGCAAAAATTAATGTAAGCAATGAAACAGAAATTAATATAATAGCAAAGAAAAGAAATTAATATAATTAAAATAATTTGCAACTGAAAATTACAATGAAACCAACCACCAAGTAATATTTTATAAAAGCACTTTTAAATGAATTAATATGAGTAAAAATGAATTGTAGAATGAATGCACATATATTATAAGTTTTAGATCACTTACGTAAAAGTTGAATATATACTTTTGTTAATCCACGCAGTTTTTATATAAATATATTAATATGATACACAAAGTTAATATTTTGTTAGAATCCAAATATATAAAACAAATACTTTTTAATTTCTTTTGTAACAGAAATACTTTACAAAAGTTTAAAATTCTGGTAGAATTATGGAATAATAAGTGTTGTTATAAAAAATCATTATATCAATTTTAATTAAAAGTAAGCTATCCAAACAATATTTATTTACAACAGGTTGATTACATATTTAAAGAGATTCTAACAGTGATTTTTTTTTAATGCATTCACACACAAAATTCATTTTTACTGGAAAAATATATATTCAACAGAAATAAACTTGGAAGCTCTTCCACCATATTAAAACCTCTGTTAAAAATACAGAGAAGGATAACAGAACAGATATAAAGTAGTAAATGCAGCAAAATAAAAAAAAAAATTCTCAGTCACAGAATGGAAAATAAATGCAAACTATAAACAAAAGTTAAAAGTAAATAAAATTTACGTAATTTGTACTAATATCAGTATTTATTTAAAATAATAATTAAAGCACCATTCTACGTCTAACCTGTATTAAAATCCAATCTCAAATCTTCTTTTCTGTTTCCTGAAACTAAACTATAAATCAACTGTTTTCCACTAGGACTAGTAGCAGTAACTGTTAGTAATGGTGAGCCCCTGGGAATGCTTTCCAAAACAGTTACTTGATATAGTTGTTGAGCAAATACTGGCATGTCATGGCTAATAACTTGAATTGGCAGAACAGTATGTGAACTCAAAGCAGGATTACCTAAATATAAATCATAAAATTAATCAAAACTTAAAGTAAAACTAAGAACAATACACGAGTATAGTAAAAATTTGAAAAATGTAGCAAAATTCTACTGAGTTGTTCTAGCAATCCACTTCATTTTTAATTTAAAATCAATCAAATTTTTATTTATCTTCACAAGTTTGTTAAATGTAACATATAGTTTAAGTAACTTATTCCTATTTAGATCAAAATAAAAATATTTTAATTTCCAATTAAATCAAAAGTTATGATAAATTTAATACACACACATGTACAGGAAATTCTTGATTAGAGCAGTTTTGTAAAATGCAATCTTCATTAAAGTGCAACAATTTTTTGATACTCTTCCTTGATATAAGTTACTGCACTTTTTTTAACGAAAAAATCTGTTGCTGAAAAATATGTGAACTCAAACCAGGTCATTGAATTTTTTCAGGATTCATCATAATTATTTCAGTTGCTTATTAAATTTAATTAACATGGTTTAGGACCCATTAGCTGGACTAATTAAAGGATTCCTGTGTATATATATATATTTAAGGTTATGTTTTAACATAACCTAATATATATACAGGAATCTATCAATGAATTTGGTAAGCAAATGAGTATGTCCAAGAAAAAGAAAACATTAAAAAAAAAATAATAAATAAAACAGTTCCTACAAGCAGTTACAATATATGCATCAGAATTTATATTACTCAAAATCATAGTTAATAATAAAATTAAAAAATTAATGAGTTAAAATGAAAGATACATTTAGATTTAATATTTATATTTCAGAATTTTACATCTTAACAGATTTTGGGCTATACAAACTGATCTTTCAAAAATGTTTGTTGTATATCTTTGCATAAAATAAACAATGTTATTCAATAAGGGAAAAAAATTAAATATTTTGAAAATTTTTATTTTTATTATAAAACCAGTTTAAATGTATTCAGTTTGCAATGATAAATATCTCAAAATAAGAGATATTTATGAGAATCATTAAATTTTATTCACAACCCAAAATTTCAAATTGTAGATGCCAATTCAGTAATTTGTTAGAACTTCTTAAATATTGTATAACAAAATAAAAGTAAAAGTAAATACCTCTATCCTTAGCTTCAATAACAAGCTCATATTTATTTGAAGATAAAGTTTGTTTCAAGAAAATTTCTCCAGTTTTGCGATCAATGCGAAATGTTCGTTTATCACCTTCAATAATTTCAAACACAACATCACCATTTGGTCCAGAATCATAATCCATGGCTTTAACCTAAAGACATAAATAAATAGTAAAAGTGGAATAAACCATAAAATATTTCTGTGCAGTGTTTATAATTATTATTTACATACCATTTTGCTACTTGTTGAGCATTCATCATTTCAAAAACATATTTGTTTTGAATATGAAAGTTTTAAATGTAAAAAGAAATATATAAAGTTCATTTCATATCTTTTAAAAAAAACATTTTAATTACTTTACTTTAAAAAAAAACTGTATATTTATTGAAACAAAAACTTTTCTTTAGTCTATGTTTTAGATTATTTTCTGTTGCAAAAACTATTTAAAATTGGCTTAAAAATATTTTTATTTTTAAGCCAATTAAATTTGTTTATATATATAGATTATAATGCATGCAATTCTAATGAGACTTATGAAATTAAACTGTGATATAATTCATACTTCTTGTAAATATTGAATGCCATCAATACTATCACAGTACTTTTTTCACACATGCAATGAAACCAAAATAACTTCGTAGTTGTATGGGGGCAAAACATATAAAATTAAATTATTTCACTAACAAAAAAAATTAAAAATAGAAGTCAATACGGTATGAAAAAAAACAAGGGAATTGCAGAAGTTATTTTTTTCTCACCTTAAATACAGAATAATCTGCAGGTGAATCAACTGGAACTACAACAAAATAAGGCAATCCAATGAAAAATGGTGCATTGTCATTGATATCAACCACTGAAACTTCAACCAAAACATGAGCATACTTGGAAATTTCTCTGCCCTCATTTCTTACTTCCACAACTAAAGTATAAAAACTCTGAGCTTCTCTATCAAATATTCTGCCAGTGGTACGAATTACGCCAGTTGTCTCACCAATCTTGAACATGTATGTTGGGTTCAATATATGAAATGTTAAGTGTTCATTGAGCTCAGTGCCAAGTGGTGTGATTATAGCTACAGTATTGATTTCAGTTGAGTTTTCTTGAATTTTAGAAAAATATTTGTCTTCGCTAAACTGTAATCCACTCTGCTGACTTTCTTGAACCTTGATGACAACTTTTGTGCTAGTTTCGAACACTCCATCAGAAGCAGTTATGACAAGAGTATACTTCCTGGAAAGACCATTTGGATCCAGAACAGTAATATCACCCGTGGTATCATTGATGAGAAATTTCTTCTCAATATTTCCCGAAGTAATACTATATCTAATTGAACTAAAGGAGTCCAAGTCAGTTGCTATCACATTGATTACATGGACTCCTTTATAAGTAGGCAGTAAAAGTATGGCAGTGTAATAAGCTTCTCCAAACTGAGGAGGACAATCATTGATGTCTATCACAGATATGAATACTTTGGCAGGCACTTCGGCATTCAGATGAGGTTTTCCCATATCCCAAGCTTGAACAGAAAAAGAGAAGCTGGATTTCTTCTCATGATCGAAAGTTGTGGCTGTTCTAATAGCACCTATATAATGAAGAATTTAAAGTAGCAATAAAATACATCAAAATAAGATTTCAGATAACAGTAAAAAAGTAATATTAAACATTGTTAAGAGGTACATTTTCAAGAAACAATACTGTAAAAGTGAACAGCAATAGCAGTTAAAATAATTTTTATATTCTATGTTTAAAAAAAAACATAAAGAGCATATACAGAATTTTAAATTTCGTTTTTTTTTAACAATAATGTACCTTTAGTATTTCTTCCTTTCTTTACAATATGGAACTATTATTTTTATTTGTGATGCATTTTATTCCTGTTTAAAATAAAGTAACTGATCATTTAAAATATTTGAAAGAATTTTATTATAGCAGTATTATTTTTGAAGAGGAAAAGTTTACAAACATTATTATAGGGAGAATCTGCAGCGATAGGGAGATCATGAATACAGGGAGGGCCTTATATATATATATAGTATAAAACATTACTTTGAAGAGTGGATCTTTTAAGAGAACTTAAGCTGGGTAGTTGGTATCCTTATCTCAACATTGTTTGTTTATAAACAGTGTTATTCAAGGTAATAATTGCTATACTATATTTCTTAAACAATTTTGCATTAAAGGCAATCAGCTAAATATAATATGGCAATCAAATTTTTTGGGGAAAAAAATTCTGCATGATTGATAATATTCTTTAAAAAAGTTATTAAAAAATTCCACAATTTACACCCAACAACAATGGTTGTCAAAGTGTGCACCACTGCTTTCCTAAGGTCGCTGTGGAGTTTCACATTTTTACATCTTACTTATTAGTTGTGTTTTTGAAGAAATTAGGAAACCATTGCCTTACAATATACATACATTAAATGAGGATTTTTTTTTCCTCTTCAGCTTTAACAGTGAACATGCAAAGCTGATGACAATGCTGAATAATCTTGAATTTCAAGCATCAATTTGAAACAGTAAAAGAATGAAATAATATCACTTCAAATTTGAGAAAGAACAATTTTTCATTTAAACTAAATAATACATACAGTAATAATCATAATGTACATAAAAAAAGGATATAAAATTTACCTGTGTTTGGATCAATACTGAAAAATGCAGATGCAGATTTTTCAACTATTTTGTAATGTAAGACAGAATTTATCTCTGAATCATTATCATATGCTGAAACAACAAGGGGCTTAATACCATCCACTAAGACCATGCTCCTAATTTTATCAGATTCAATAACTTGACCTCTGTATTCCAACTGATGAAATATGGGAGCATTATCATTTTTATCAATCACATGAACAAGCACAGAAGTAGTACTGTTAGCTCCGACCATATTAGTAGCTCTGATTGTCAAATTATAAAATTTCATAACTTCAAAATCTAGCATGGTATTGGTACGCAAGATACCAGAAGTTGGATTAATCACAAAACTATCATTGATGTTGCCATCTATGATTTCATAATATACTGATGAGCGACTAGTAGCAATCACAGCAGTTAAAGGTTTTCCAGGTTTTTCATTTTCATGCACTTCAACAATGTAGTCTTTTTGTTCGAATTTAGGTGGTGCATTATTAGCAACTGTTACAATGATGTGAACATTAACAGTGGAATTTAGAGAAGGTGTTCCCTTATCAGATGCTCGGAGAAGTAAGAAATATTCTGGCATAACTTGGCGATTCAATGGCTTGGCAATCAAAACTATGCCTAATGTTTCATCAATTGAAAAAGCATTTCCAATATTTCCTGAAAAACAATGAAATATAATAAAAGAACTTTTATTTGTTCATAAAAGAAAAAAAAAATTATAAATGTTTTAGAAGATGATTTTTGCTGCAGATTAAAAATGTGTTGCACAAAAATGTGAATTATTTTACTTACAAGCCAATACAGAAAAGATGGAAAGTACTCATAATTTCACAATTAGCAGAAAATATTGCCTTTTTGGCTTCTTAAAACAGCAAACAAATGTTTTTACAAGATAATTTCATGATTAGAACAACATCAATTCCACAGTTATTTCCCAAACATTTAAAAATAAATTCAATTTAAGATGAATTTTCACAGAAATGGAACAACTAAATGTAATACTAATCATATTATATGTATATAATCGGTCTTAAGCTATATTCAGAATTTAAAAATGTTATATTTCATTTTCTTCATATTCATGATTTTTTTAAAGCTTTGTTTTGTACTTTTTCACAAGCATAGCTTAATCTTACGGCCATCCTTTATAGGTTTAGTAATTTTTGCGCATAAATTTGACTCTAGTTTTGTTTTGTAATGTTATATTCGAAACCATTTCTTTTGTTTCATATATATTAAGGTAAACAAAAATAATACAAATGTTTTTTTTCTTCTTTCCTATTTTATTTTTTGCCCCATAATTTATAAAAAAATAATTAATATGTTTCCTTTTTGTAACTTATAAATTTCTTTCATTTAAATTTTTGTTCTTTACTATTTTTAATTGTTTCAGTTAATATACATCAGGGGTCGCCAAACATTTTTGATCATCGCCCCCTATATAATTTTTCGAAATCTCCATAGACCCCCCACAAAGGTATGGAGACAAAGGGCGAACCAACGACACGATGCGTAACTGCCGTATAAAAAAGAAAAAAACTAAAAGAACTAAAACCACAAACATAAGAAGAAAGAAAACAGAGTACTGAAGATTCCCTTCGTGCTTAATGCATAGAAAGCCAAAGGCAGTGTCGTCACTCGCCAAGTCTGCACCAAAGGCTCTTAATTGGTTGATGGGTTCGCCAGCAAGAGACACGGATAAGCCTCAATCGCTCTTCTGGCAACATACTATGAGTCGTGCAAATTACAAACTGGTCACAAGGTCAAGTTGTGACGTCACGGTATACATACGAAAACACATAAGGAAAAAAGGGGCAGATTGTTTTCTGATTTATTATTTTATTTTCTATAAAGAATATAATATTAAGTCAATTATAAAAATATTTTAAATTTTTACGTATGCAGTTAGATATGTGTGATTTGCGTATTAAGAACTGTTTTTCCTTCGAATCCCAATAGACCCCTTGAGTCAGATAGACCCCCTACTGTTGTTAAATAGACCCCTAGGGGTCTATACAGACCACTTTGGCGACCCCTGATATACATCCAACACAATAGGCATGTTAAGATATCAAACAAAAGATCAAATTACAGAAATGTAAGGAATAATTTCTGCCATCTTTTTTACAACTTAAGTGTTATAAAATTGCAAATAACATTTAAGACTCTTTACAAACACAAAACATTCATTTACATACTAATTACGTCACATTTGCAAAGACTGAAAAATAATTCAAATATTGATACCTGATGCAATACTGAATTGCAGCTGGGAATTCTGTCCTTTATCTTTGTCCATAGCCAATACTCTTATTACAGATGAACCAACTGCAGCAGTTTCATACACTTGGCATTTGAATGATGAAGCTGAAAACTCAGGATGATGATCATTCTCATCGTGAACATTGATTACTATTCGAGCAAAACTACGTCTAGAAGGCGTGCCATTGTCACGAACCATGACAGTTAACATGTGCTTTTTAATGGATTCATGATCTAGTGAATGAGATATGGATAATTTTCCTGAAAATGAGTCGATTTTGAACACTTTGAGGCTCTGAGGGTTTGCACTGGAAATATAAAAATTTAGTTATCCTACACAAATATTAAATGGACATAACATTAAAAAAATAAATGCTATGCTATAAATGCTAAATTGTCTGTTTCATTTTATCATTTAAGGCAATGCATTCTGAACATGAAATGATAACAAATTTATTTCAATTCCTTATTTACTATTAATAAAATTCTTATTCATTTACCATAAGTAATTAATTATCATATGAAAACCAATCAATATCAGGAATATTTAGGAAATTTTTTTTTGACATTTTTGTGCAGTGTAATTTTATTTCCATCTTTTGAACACATAATTATAAAGTATTTGGAAATCAATTACTTCTTATGCAATTTATTAACAAGAGTTTTATTTAATACTTTAAGATACATAATTTAGCATTTAACTCATTTGTCAAATGAGATTTATACTACAAATAAATAAATAATAATAAATAAAATTATAAACAAAAAATCAGATTACTTACTTCTAAAAAGAAAATAAAAAATCATATATATTCAAAAATCTAGTTTAGAATGGTACAACATATAACTTTTTGAAGATTTTTTTTTAATTTTCTTTAATTCTACTCACTTTATAATATAATATTATACAACTTGTTAAAATACTGATCTTCATGAATGAGTCATTATTCAACAATATGCAGCAATCTCAAACAATGTATTTTTTCAAAATATGATTTAAAAAAAGTTTTTATATAACACAACACTTTCACTAATATTTTTAATACAACAAAAACAGAGAAGGAAAAATATTTCTTAAAAATGGAAGAAATACAATTTATATTAGTAATGAATTGTTACTGAAATACACCTGTTATAAATCGAATAGATGAGATTTTTATCTATTTCATCAACATCTGAAGCTTCCAATTGAAGAATACTACTTCCTACTGGTGTATTCTCGCTGATATCAGCAACGTAAAGCTCTTTTGCAAATACTGGATTGTGGTCATTTACATTGATCACTTTAATTGGAAGCTAAAAATAGAAAGAACAATAATTCAATAATAATAATAATAACCATAAAAAATTTATGTACATAAAATCAAACTTAAAAAAAAAAATCTGATATTTAGATTTTTTTTATATATATTTTTTAGACAATATCAGAGTTTGGATGAAACATGTTCTGCTTCAGTACAAATGACTCAATATCTACAGCTCAACTTTTCAATTCCATTCTTATGAAAAAATTATTTACTAATATGCACTTTTTGTTATATACATTTAACAAACATGATTTTTTAGAATTCACAAGTTTTACACTGGACTAAACTTTCCTCTCTACAAAAAATGTGAAATAGATTTGAGGATACAGTAATATTGAAAAGGTTTTACAAGAGTTTATTATGATGGTATAATTCTCTATAAAGGAATATTTTAGAATAATTTAGGAATAATAAAATAATGTTCCTTGTCTGTCTCATTTCACATAAAACATTTATTTAAAAAAAAAAAACGATCTATAATTAGTTCGACATTCCATCTTAAAGATTTTTCCAAGATCTTTATCTAATACTTCCTTATAAATGAGCTATCACTGAATATTACCCATTATATAATTCATATGTTGTGAATGTTACATATTAGTTGTATTCTCCACTTTTGTTTCATATGAAATGTTAAAAGTTGCTTATTTAAAAAGGCTTCTTATCTTTATCTCTAGTTTTACAAAGCCTGTATTATGCAGTTGAAGCATCAATATCTATATCTTTAAAAATAATAAATGTTATAAAGTTTATTTATTTTTTACCATCTCCTTCTTCATCTTTAACGAAAGGCCATAATTCAATTTTTTACATGTTTGGAGAATTTTTCAAATACTGAATATTTTTCACGCTAACAAAGAAATGTCTTTCATATTCACACAACAAGATTAAAAAAAAAAAAAAAATGTTTCCTTTCTTTCTTAAAGTATAGTCTATTTTTAAGCACATGGAAATAAAGCATTTTGCAGAGAATGCAGAATTCTACTTCTTTTAGGTATAAGCTTCAACTTAAGCTAAAAAAGTTATTTTCCCATCAAAAATCAATCAAATACATTCCAACAGGCAAATTCAAATATATGCATCAAGATCAAGGTAGATATGTTTGAACCATCAAAATGAGAAACAATTTTCTAATTATTTGTAAATGATTTGACATTTCATATTTATAAGTATTTGTATGGAACTGTTTAAAACATTACATTTTCCTTTAAAAGAGATGCAAAGAAATCTTCCAACTTACCTGTTGATAAATTATATTAACCCCATCTGTTATACTGATATTAAGGTTATAATTAGATTTTTTCTCCCAATCTAAGTGCCTGGCAACAGACACTATACCAGTATAAGTTTGGATCATGAAAGCATCATCAGTATTTCCACCTTAAATATAAAGGTCAGTTTGTTCAATAATTACAGGAATTTTTATGTATAAAAGAAAATTTTATTATAAAATGCAATAAAATTAAATCATATATAAACATAACATAAATATCAATCTAAAGTTAGTAATCTAAACAACAAAGGACATTTTAAATTTGAATCATGTTAAATTATTGCCAAGAAAAAATTAGAATTACACATTTAAAATGGAACATCTACAATTTTATTAATATAAAAATAATAAGTGTACTAAAAGTGAAAACAGTATACTTTAGTACTTTTTGTGATTTTCCTATTGTGTACATATAAGGAGAGAAAAATATGAAAGATTTTGTGAAAAGCATTATACATCGAATAAGTAGGAAAACTATCACACAATTAAAAAAAAATTAATCTATATTGTGAATACTGCATCATAAAATGTTTTTGAATAGCCTTTACATGTTATCATTTGTTAATTCAATTTTCAATATTAGCACATATTTCAAGTAATCAAACTAATCAAACCAGTTAAAATAATATTTTTGTTCTGAAACACTCAAGATAAATTTAATTTTAAAAAAATAACTTTAAAATATTCAACGGCCTGAATATTTTCTCGTTTTTTTTGTTGTTGTTACGATTACAAATATAATTTTTGTTCAGAAATTCCTTTCCCTTAAAATGTGAACAAATCTGGGGTTTGGAAGACTTTAAATTGAATGTTGAAAGAAAGCCAAGTATTCCTCATTCATAAATTATTAAAACAAATTTATACCATACAACAACGTAATTGTGGACAAATTTGTGATGATTTTAAAGAGAAGTTTTTAAAAATATTATTTTATCAATAAGAATAAGTATTGATTACTTTTTTCTGCAAAATATCTTATTTCACCAAGAAAGTACATACCAACTATTGAATACCACACTTTATCTCCATCTGGATCTTCTGCCTGTAGAAATGCAACAGCTTGGTAGACAGGATCATTTTCAGGTACAGCTGCAAGATTTTCAATTTCTTTGCATACAGGTGGGCGAGATGATGCTGGGGGACGTGAAGAGACATCTACTTTCACACGAACACTGGAAGATCGCGAAGGGATGCCTTTATCAATAGCTTGCACCTATTAAAACATATTGATTAGGAAACTGAATATGCTAAACACATTAAATGTAAAATTCATATGATAAAATTCATAAATTTGAAAAACTTATAATTCTCGGCAAAAATATTGAAAAGACAAACAAATCAGTTCGGCATTCTGAAGGCATCAGTTTTTCAAGGCATTCTGAAAATACTGTCCATAAATATTTTGTCTGATGCAAAATCATTAATTCCTTTATGAATAATAAAATATACCACCTTTATGAATAATAAAATAAACCACTAAACAAAAAGTAAACGAAAAATATTTTGTTATAATTATTGGTTCACATTTATTTTACAAACCAATTGAAATATTAATCTATGGATAAAAATTGTTCTAGTCTAAAATTTGTTTCAAAAAAAAACTTTTCCGTTATTTTTTTTAAATATTTAATCAAGCAATATATTTTATGTTTATAGTTATGAATCAAGAAATTCATCTGAACAACTCGAATTTTAATTATTGATATATTTATATTTCTGAGAAGAGATCAATAAATGAAATCACAATCTAATACTTATTATTACATTATAACAAAATAATACAAATTATATTTAGAAACTGTAAATTTCAGTATTACTAATAAGATTTTTTTACCTACTTTTTGTACATGTTTGAACATTTATTTTAAAATTTAGTACACATTTACAAGTTAAAAGAAAAAAAGTAATAAAATCTTACTATAAAATCATAAAATTCACCAGCCACTAGTTTTTGCTTAGCAAATATAGCACCAGTTTTAGGATTAATGGTAAACAAGTCGGAGCCCTTTTCAGGTCCAAACGAATAAGAAACATCTCCACTAGGTCCAGTGTCAGCATCAGAAGCCACAACCTGTGAAAATTAAATTACATTCAAATGAAACATAATAACAAAAATACATAAAAGGTTCACTTGATGTAATTGACTGAAAATGTCAAATTAACAAAATCCATCCTCAAATATTAACAATCAGAAAATAAAAATAAACATAAACAAATTTAAATAAAACACCAACAATGAAATACATATTTAACATAACTGTACAATTTGCATAATACTGTAACTAATTTTATGAGAAGTGATTTTGTTGACTAAGAGATGGCACTTCTTCATAAAAGGAACTGGGTGCTGAGCAAGCCAGAATATAGATTAACCACCAGAGGCTGATGTAATTGCTAAGGATTATGCAATCATCGGAAAAGGATGGCATAACAATTTTAAAATATTTTTTTTCGGATGTTTTAGTGTGTTTTGTGCATGAAATGCATAATGTGACATAAAATTTACATGCTGTGCCAAAAAATGAATAATCCAGTTAAGCCTATTCACAGTGACTGATTATTCCAAGCTGCCTGAATGCAGAATGAGACACTAAGACAATACTGACAGTGAAAACTTAACAAATATTATTAATACTTATTATAGGAATTCGAAACATTTTTTTAAAATTTTAACATAAAGATTACTATTAATCTACAATTCTTTTAAATTATAAGCGCCTCCCTCACATAAAAGAAGTTTGAGTACATTATTGCCTGGATCCCAAACTCAAGAATACATTTGGACATTTGCATTGATAGAGTTTTAAGTCATTGAGGCTTCGAAAATCGTGAGTTTAATTGTGTTTTTTGAAAAACTGTACATTAATAAAAAAATTTACCAAAAATAAAGTTAAATATTCTGAGGTATTCAAAAAATTTCAGATGGTATTGGATGTAAGAAAAGGTATTAAATTTTAGTATTCCTCCTTGTGTTAATCAATATTATTTGATTTCATTTATTCAACATGATTAAAAATAGAATTACCTGACATAAAACTATACTGGGATCAGCTATAGGTATTTCTAAAACAGGACAAAGATAAGGTGACAAACGGAATTCTGGGTCATTATCATTTTCGTCAATAATCGACACCAAAACTCTAGTTAATGATGACAGTGATGGATTTCCACCATCTTCAACTTTAATCTAAAATGAAAGCAAAAAAACAAGTTCAAGTTTAAACAAATAAATATACACGATATGAAATATAAGACCATTCAATTGTACTTTAATATTAACTGATAAATTATAACTGTAGAAGACTTAAAACATCAATGTCCTTTAATTCCATTCAGCATCATTTTAATACCAATTTTAAAAAAATAATTCATAGCATTTTTTTTTACTGTGCATACAATCAAATGTTAACAAAATTTTCCAAAATCACCAACTCTTTTCGGTAGGTTCAAAAGATAGTTTAAAATTAAATGAAATTACCAGTATGTTAAGACTTTTCGATGACTAAAATGTCAGAAAACTATAGTTGTTTTACCAATACTAAATTGTACAATTCTCACTTAAGGTTTAATGTATATAAATATTAATAGATGGCGACACGATACATACTTCTAATGCATGCTCTGATTGTACTTCTCGATCCAAACGTCGCAAAGCAGCCGTAGTAATCAAACCTAAAATAAAATGATAAAATACATATTATATCTATTGTTCCAACATATATTCAAATATAATGTCTTTTTTATCAACTCAATTCCTTTCACTGAAGTATTTGGATCTATTTTTTAAATTGTTCCTCGATATCAATAATAATTTGATTGATTGATTGTAAAATTTTTGTGGGATATAGAGCAACAACAAATAATAATAATATTTTATATTTCTCTGAAGCGTCATAGACGAAACAGCTGCTTACTATAAAAAATTATCACCATTCAGTAACTTGAAACATTTTTTTTACATATTATAATTATTCAAAAAATATTTTTGCGAAACATCTCTCCTCAACAATGAAAATATTTTTAAAATGGAAGTAATTTTTGGTATTATGTAAAAGTTTGCCTAATAATCGGGAAAAGACGTGTCTCAAATGTAATGAATTTAATATTTAGTCACTCTGGGACAAAATCACGACTTAGTAACAGTACATAGACTTTATGCATCCATGATATGTTTGTCCTGACGCCATTTCATCTTTTGGCAATGAAGATTTTCATACGAAATTTCGTAACGATATGCTAAGTAATTTGCAAAGCCACTACAAAAAAATTGCCAAACCTGGCGGAAAAAATCCAAACTTGGCGTCTGGATGTATACAGCATTTTAGCTCCGGAGATACAGATTAAAGACTCTAAGGATTTCAATATCGCATTTCGTACAGAGTAGCATAATTATGAATGGGATGTTGATCCGATCCTTTCTTTCAGAATCCGCTAAAGCTACGATGACCTTATCTATTGCAGAATATATTGCCTTATTACTGTCCTCCATTCGAAGATATCCATAATGGGTATATAGCAAATAGTTAATTGGATAACAGTTCATAGCTGCCCTTTATGCGGGTCATAGGTATGAAGTATCTTCTACACTGAAGCGGAAATGTTTCCACACCAGCACTCATAGAAGTGCTTTCGAAAGCTGTAGGATTTTTGTATATGGCACATCTTTTACACTAAAGCATAACTTTTACACTTCTACTACTCGCATCTAACAAGGTTTTGGCCAGCCTCCATCCATAGCTTCTTGCGAGGTTTTGGGATAAAAACTGCCAGAAGTACTTCCTTTCTCCAATAAACTCAATATTAGGAATTCAGATTTCCATTCAGTTTTCAGATCAGAGCTCATTGCTATTGAAGAAGGAATTCATGCTATTAAAACCAAATGCTCATTCGTCGATATTTGGCTTTTCTCAAACAGCCGAAATTGGACAAAGTCCCAATTGGATTGAAATCGATGAAAGAGCTTCTGTTCCTATTTTTGAAATCTACAAACATCTTTTGCAGCTACATAAAATGATTCAAATGGGTTTCCTCTCATACAGAAGTCTTCGGTTACGAAATTACTGATATTTTGGAGTCTCTATTCCATTAAGTCTAAACATACTTCTCACCTTCCTTGAAACCTATTAAAAAATTAAAATCGAACCAGGAATTAGGGAAGATATTCTAACTCAATCACGATACAACATGCGAACTTCCAGTGATATCAACTATTAAGGGAATTAGAGGCGTCCCAACCTCTCAAATTGTAGACTTGGTAATGGACACATTAGGAAATCTTACTTTAATAAAAGGCTGAAAACTTTACCGAATTTCATCAATTGTAATTTTTCCCAGGTCTCTCTTACGAAACTTTTAAATAGTATGGAGCCTGATACGATAGATATAATTATTTCATCTAATTTCGTTTACGACTTCTTCTAAAATTTTTGATCTCGAAAACTTGGTTTAGTCTTCGACAAGACCACGAGGACAAAACAATAACAACCGATGCACCTCGATTCATGTCGTGTTTTAGTAACTAGACAACTGGCAGTTTGAGCCACAATCACATTTATTGAGCAATAGAGGATATACATATACTCAACCTGGCATAGTTAAATTCCCATAATTGTAGGGTGGAAAATCTAAATCGTTGAATTTCAGCTCAAATAATGAATTTATGCTTTATAAATTATATAGTCGGAGATAATAGCCTTTGTTGCACTATATGCCACAAAACCAATTAATCAATAAGCTTAATATAGCAAATGTAAATTAACTTACTATAAACCACACAATGAAAATATATTTTATTTAAAACCAGCAAAGGGATATGTTACTTTTCAGAAGTTAGTTTCGAAACATTTTATTTTTTATACTCCATAGACATTCTTTTCATACATATATTTTACCCTATTTATAACACAAATTATCTTTCAAAATTAACAATACGTAAAAACTTCGCAAAATAAATTAAAAAAAAAAAAAAAAAAAAAGAGGCAGAATAATCAAAACAAGCTTCAAAAAACAATCACTCATTCATTACCTTAATATATGATCAAAGATATTTGTATTAAAATCTCACAAATCTAGTTCATAGTAACTGCGTGAGTATGAGCGAAAATAAAAATAATGGAAACTTTCTGTCCTTTCACTTAATTTCATCAGATAACCGAAAACATTTTTTTCAAGCAAACGGAGCCGATCCGATGAATCGAAATTTAATAATTTTTAGAGAACAATATCAATAACAAATATTAAATTTCAAAGAATCTAGGTTATAATCAAGCGTAAAACAAATACTCCGTGCTGTTAAAAATTTTAGAATACCGAAATGAAAACTGATGCCAAAATGTAAAATCTTTTTCGAATCCAAACATGTTGATGAAAAAACTAACAGTAGCTGTCTTAGAATGAAATAAGTTCTGTACTTCAAAATCGATATCACACACATCAGTGTAAAAATTATTTACTTAATTTTTTAAAGCAGCGTAGCTAGTTTCCTTCCACCAATATCAAACAGAGTAACAAAGATGATGTATCATAATAACCAAACACATCCTCCCTTCCCCCCCCCCCAAACAGGAAATAAATTTACCAGATCTGCATTTGAATATCTTTTTGCGAAGCAAATATTAATAACCTCTTTTCTATAAGATGTCCCCACCAGAGAAAGTTAAGATAAAATATTATGTAACATCCCTATAAACTCGAACCAACAAGAAAATAAAACAAACAAATAGGGTTGAGGATGCATAAACCCTCTTTTTTATACCACATCTATCCTCGGAGGAATGGAAATATACATATGTATTTATTTATTATTCTAGATCTAAATTACAAAAAAACAGTGGAAAGAATGTACATAAATAATAGGGAAGGAAAAAGTTTTTAAAAAAAGCAGCACATTTCCTGCTGAAAAAACTGTTCATAAATAAATAAAAACATTCCATTTCTTCTTCTTTTCGAACTGATTTTTCATTCAGTTGGCGTGGAGTGAGAAATGAATTTAGGCTGTTTTTCACAAGAGCTGTAATGGAAAATAGGGCTTCGCCGAATTACATTCGAGAAATGCAAGGAGGGGACAGGGGAGAGGAGTGGTGGCAGAAAGCATAAAAAAATATGTAAATTTCGTTTGGTTCTTTCCTAAAATCCAACTTAGTGGAGGGCAGGGGAAGAAGTCCTAAGGACACGTGATTTACTTTATTTGTCCCTCCCCCTACCACAAAGTACAGATCTTTATCGCGCAATAACTGCTCCAGTAAGTGTGCCACGAAACAAAACAAAAAAAAAAGTGCTTTTTGTTGCTCACAACAACATAAGAATTTGTGCAAAGAAAAGAGTTTCGGAGTGGGAGGGGGGGTTGAGAAGAGATTCGAAAAAAATCCCTTTAGGGGTTTGATCCAAAAGAATGGGGTTGGGGGATTTGTCGAGATATGGATATGTTTAAAACATGAGGCTGCGTCCCTCAAGGCACGATATTGCTAACGAATTTTAGAGATAAAATGAATCAGTAATTGGCCCAAAGCGTACATATTCGAAGATACTGATCGAGGGAAAAAAAATGTATTCGGCTTTTAAATGCGGAAAACACCTTGGAATTCCAAGAAATGTTTACCTGGGACAAAGGTGGAAATATTTGTTTTGTAAGCTTCGGTTTTTGAATCTTCAATTTCTCACTTGTTATTTTGCTGAAGCATTCCTGCTGAGATGGATCGTGCTTTTCGTTTTTAGCAAATGGATTTTTTGAAAGCATAATTTTGATATGATGAAATAATAACATGACTAATTTTGATTCGGTAAAATTAATTACGACTCGGTTAGTCTTTTGAGCAGTATCTTTTCTCAATGAAAACTAGAAATATTTTTTTGCAGGGGCCTTTTATTTGCTGAGGAGAAAAAAAATTTCTCTCCCGAAAAACGTCCTCATCACATCACGCGAGGACCAGTTTTACTTGATAGAAAGCAGCATTTATCCTTTCACATTACAGCCTTCGGTAGAATTTAAGCTTGAAAATTCACCATTATCCTATCACAAGAGATCGCTGTAATACAAAACACACTACTGTATTTTTAACCTTGGGAGGGGGGAAGAGTCTCTTCCCCCATCCCATACACTTCCGAAATTGATGTTAATTCACTCTGTGTACACCTACGGGTGTGTGTTTAGGAGATAATCCTTTCCAATAGTTGGCAAACTTCTCATATTAGAGAAAGAAAGATATAATCCATATAAAAGGTTCACTTATTACCCTATTAGTGAATAAGTGAGCGACAATTAGGGATTGCGGCGCAAAAGCCCAATCTGGCTATGCTGTAGTGAAACTTTTGAGCTCCATATGTCAACATTCGCAAAAAGGCATAGTTTAACTCTGGTGGCGTGTCACATCTACAAATATCCATACTTATGCGTTATTTTTAGTTTAAGTAAAAAAAAAAGTTATATTTTTTATAAACTTATTTTTAAAAAAGCAAACACAAGTAGCTATTTACATTAGAACATTGCTGAATTTCATTCGCGAGATCTTCCAATTGAAAAAATTGGTGTTTCGTGCACTTCGCGCGCTTCTAACTTCATATGTCAATCGGTTTCTTTTAATGGTTTTAATGATTTAACGCCGAGAATATTGTCTCACAAAAGTATGTAGAGGGAAAAATTGACAGAGCAAAGCCATCGCTAGATATTTCACAATTCAAACAATGTGCGGCAGTCGGTTCCAAGAGCCTCAAATTTCCGTTCGTAGTGCGAGAGATTTATTTCGGAATTCTCACGAGTTTCGAACTCAAGTCGACAAACACGAGCCTAAATGCTATCTAGAAATTCTATAAGTTACACCAGCCAATTATCAATTTGCTGGAAACCATTTGATTCTCCAAGAACTATAGATCCAACTTAATTATTTTGATGTCTGTTCCAGGTTGATCGGTCTTAGACGATGACAGTCCGTGAACGATGAGTGGCACTCAAAATATCTCGGAGAGTCGCAGGTTTTCCTGTTACATAATTCCCATATCACTCCGCCCACACTTTTGCCAGAGGGTTCTGGTTGAGCATCGGTGGTTTAGAGGAGGGAAGAAGCCAAATGTGAAGTTGTGGAAGACAGAGATGGCCTTGTTATGTGCGAGGAAGCTCTCTTAATAACGATAACAGAAGTTAAAATGCTTTAATAACTAACCAGAAAGGGAATCTTTTTTTGGTCTAGTTGCTAAGAACGCTGCAAAAAGCGACCGCTCAACTTTTCTTCGGACCCAGTGGTCAAAAGTTCGAAACGCCGCCGGCACTCCAAGGTCAACTCTCCCTCTTCAAGGGGTAGGAAAACACTAAACGTCGTAAATGCCCCTAATAACTTTGCATGTTTGTTTTAATTCACGTTATTAAGTTTTATGGATGGTTTTTGAAAACTTTTTTTGCACCTCTAACCTATACATGAATCATCTGCATCATCGCCATCATTGGCTTAAACAGTATTCAGGACGGGAAAAGACAAAAATTGGTTGACAAGAAGGATGATCGAAAATAGAGAAGGAGACGCGTCACCTATGTTTACCAAAGACAATAAAACCCCATGGGGAAAAAAATGTCATCAAGGCACCTCCGGGTTATGATTCCCGCATCTACCTAAAAAAGGTAAGTCCCTCATAGAATATTATAATCGAAAATAATAATAATAATAATAACGATAGTGCCCCTCTCTCCAAACAAAAAGAAAAGCTACATTTGAGAAGGAGCCACATTTAAAACAAATGCACTTGCGGCAACTCTCTTCTACACAACATCGCCAGATCGAAACAACGCTGCCGCATCAAACCCAAGAACTCCCTTTCTCCAAAGCGCAGGGGGTAAAATAACATCCCCGATGTTTCGTCCAGCGCCGAAGTGGTGTGACCCAGGACTTGAACTCACGATGGCAGCACATCTTTTACCTACTGATTGCATATGTCCATGTCGCAAAGCACTTGCCTCTGTATGTCCAACTGAGACAAACGCACACAAAATCACGACTAGTGATATCCCGGTTTTGGCGCACGTGTAGACGAGACTCGTCCCTCAACACGAGATAGCCAATGACTCAAATGGAAACTGTCCCAAGCAAAACTCGATTCAACAGGTAGGGGATGATATCAATTGCAGTAATGGCTGGGAAAAAAAAAAAAAAAAAAAAAAAAAAAACCTTCTGTAAAGAAAAACCAAAGGGGGGGGAGTATGCGTCGATTCTCTTCTATAACAGCGCCAGAAGTTATGCCTTACTTAACGAGCCAGATGAGACGTCTTTTTAGCCCAGTTGGTTGGAGAGCAGCAAAAAACCAACCGGTCAACTTTTCTTTGGCCCCACTGGACCAGGGTTCGAAACAGCAGCGGCAACCAAGGTCGATTCCCCCTCCACGGGGTAGAATAACATCCCCCGATGTTTCATCTAGAGCCAAAGACTATTTAAAACTTAATTTTATTAAAATAAGAAGAAAAAATGCAGTAGGTTATGTATTTTTTGGTATGACAGAGCAATTCAAATCAAACAAATTGGTAAAGAAGGGGAATCCTATGGTCGTAATAGTTATTTTTGAGTTCCGTAAAAAATTTACTTTTACTTCCCTTTTTTGTGTGTAAGCAATAAGCCATTTAAAAACGCCACATTTTTTTAAAAAACAATATTTATGCGAAATCTTTTACAGAACGTCACCTGTCATACAACCAATCACAAACGACCCTCCCAAAGAATCTAAAAATTGCTCCATTCCCTCCGGGAGAGGGGAAAAAAACAACAACGTATATTGCGAGTCCATTTACATTACTTAAGAAAATGTCCCATCTCGCATCGATTCCTCGGATGAGACAGTGCAAGAAAAAGTACCATTTACAATCCCATTTCTAGCTGAAATAAATAAGACTATTTCCAATTCTAGTTATCGCACATCCAATCAATGAGAGGGGGAAAAAACGGGTTAAAAAATGTTGTCTCAAAGATAAGACGATGAATAAGAAATCTAGATTCTGATCGGAAATGCTGAAAGATTTCCATTTCGTATCAATTCAGAAGCAATTTCCTGAATCTAGCTTTAAATAAGAAGCAGAGAAAGCTTTACAAATACAACATATGCCCCGTGCCTCCGTTTTGCTTTTATCCGACCTGCGATCGCTTTGAATTAACATTCCCGTCTATTTTGATGGAAATGTGAATACAAAAACTTAATGGCGAGATATGAAGAACGACAGAATGATGCGAAGTTTGAATTTATATAGGCGTGTGCAATTCGAAATTGTATTGCCTCTCAGTTTGTTTCCTTTTCTGTGATATATTGTGTTTACGATAAATATGAGTGTTATTATATGATTCTGAAATTTATTTCGAAGGAAATAAATTTGGAAAGTAGATTAAAAATCAAATTTAATACGTGATTCCAGTAATGTGATGAAATTTCTCGACATAATCAAAATATAAATTCCAGATCAAACATTTAAAAACGTTCGAGAGTGGTTCAAAAAGTACTTGTATTTGAAGACAGATGGCATCACTAAAATAAATTGTTGTTACCATTGGGTGCAGCTATCTGCTAAACGGAGCAGAAACAAATTTGACATTGATTCATGAGCTTGCTTTGATTTGGTAGTTATTTGTGCCAAATCAAAATTTCATTGCGGCAGCTTCGAGTTGACGTCATTTTGCGTCGATTGTCACCGTCGATGATAAATGGATTCATCGTTATGCACTGAAAACTAAGAAAAAAATCAAAACAATGTGTTGCCTCTGGTGAATCTGCTCCAAAGAAGGCGAGGAGGATCTCATCGATCGAAAAAGTTATGACGAAGAATTTTTGAGGTGTGAAAAGCGTCATGATCATGAAAACAATTTACTGTGACTTTGATGTCCAGTGCGTCATGAAGGTAACTAAAAATAAATCAATTTTGATCCTAGATGAGTGATAATATTTTTAATGGCGCAAGAGCCAGACGTGGTCATGCTGCGCCAAACAAGGTAACGCTGTGACCCTGACGTGTAAAAAAAAATTGAAAAAAGATAAAAATTGGTTGACAAGGAGAGTCGATAATAGAGAAGGATCGATAGGGTATCTCTGGGGCGAATCGAATCACCCGTGTTTACCAAAGATAGTAAACCTCAAGGAAAAGAAAAAGTTCACTAGGATGTCTCAGCCCCCCTAACCCGGAGGAATAATCCCTTGATATAATCCCCAGAGGCAAGGTATCCGGTCATACCCCCAAACACTGGTTACCCATTTTAGTCGTCTCTTAAAAGACATGCATGAGTTACATAGTAACTACTCTTTCACACCCGGTCACCACACGTGTATTTCGATGCCTTAGAGCACAATTTCTTGGATTTTCTAAGAACTTATTGATTGACCATCGAGCTTAACAGAGCATTCTAATTCAAATGTTGTTAACGAACACTAAAATTCTATATTAATTATATAGATAAGTTTATTCGATCAAATTTGAGAAAATACAGAGAAAACAACGAAATAAAATTACGAGAAGGCTTTCGAATAGATGTCATATTTAAGTTACGATAGTTACACAATCAGAATAACAATAATAAAATAAAACAATTTAAATATAGAAGAGGCTTATTATTTTCCAGGCCAACATGCAATATATATCAAGACGCTAAATTCGTCCCCCCCCTCGAACTTAAGTTACATAATTGATAACTTCTTTAAGACATTTCAAACTTTTCTTCAAAACTCGTTTTGTCAGATGCTTCGGCGACAGTCCTTATCTGTTCGGCGACTTAGTACCAAACTCTTAAATCAATGAGTAACGGGCTCAGGGGCTAGTTTTGGATATTTTACTTTAAAACGGTCTAGGCGAAAACTGTACCCTAAATAGGCCATTTTGGTAACCTTCTTCTTCAAAGTTAATTCTAATAGGTTGTCATACACTAAATCGAAGTCCGATAAAAATGTTTTAATTGACCAAATGAAAGATGTGCCATTTTATATTTGATTAATATAGGAACTTTTTTCGAGTAGTTATTTAACTAAAATAATCATTCTTCTAATCAGTTTTATTTTCAGATATTTTAATCATTCTTTTCATTTTTGTAGATATGATTGTTTTGTTCTTTTCTTTTAAATTTCTCGAATTTCTATAATACTTAAATATTGAAGCTTTTACTTTTACTCAAATATATCGTGTTTATATTCTTTACGTCACTTCCCTGTAAAAAAAAATCTATTATTTTTAAACAATTCTGTGTTTAAGGGAAAAGAATAAAAAGCAAGTATTTTTATTTCTCAGGATTATTTTACTTTACTTTTTTCTTAAAACTGTATTGTAACCTAATCTATAAATATCACATTGCATTTAATTATTGAAATTAAATATCTTTCCACTGCTCGAAACTAAATTCTTCAATATAATTTAAATTTTTATCAAAATTTAATTTCCGACTTTGAAATGTATAAATATCTATATCATTTTAATGAAATCTTTCGATACATATTGTAATTTTTCAAAAAAGAAAAAGAAAGATAGAAAAAAAAAGTATTTTTACTTTGTTTACTCTTTATACCTAGTAACTAGTGTGTGGCCGGCCCCTTCTTAGTTATTCGCGTCTTTTTTCAACTAAAAACCCGTCGTCAATGTGGAGAGTGGGGTGCCAACTAAGGATTAGACCTCGTCATTTAACTATGTTTAGCAGACCTTTTACCCATCAGAAATAGGGAGATGGGAAAAAGGTCAATAAACAAACAATACAAAATGCACAGATGATACTCAATGCCGTATTTTCAGAGCAATTTAGCGAATGGAATCATAAGGCATATATTTGGAATCTTCCTGAAGTACAGAAATATATAAACACACAGGTATCAACATTCAAAGTTGAATAACTTTTGAATAAGACGAGAAAATACAGGTACAAGAGAAGCCTCCGTACAACATTTGAAAATTAAATTTTTATATATTCATTGCATTGTTATAGTCAATACTTTGACAGTCAACAATATGAAAGAAGCCTTTAAGCATCTCGAGAAATTGTCATCATCATGCACTGAAGTGATCCAAATGGAAAACATGTTCTTCAAAGAAAAACAGTAATAAAAGACATCAAATATTTGTCTCGAAACAACAGATAACAATCAACAAAAGATAATTTATAAACATTCCAATGCACCTCATTGAACATACACAAAAGGGTAACCTAAAGTTCCCGGAATAATGCTGTCTTGGGTGGAACTTGAGCAGTGTGCATTTCTTCCTCAAAGGGTTCGCGACTTAACACTGCCTTACGCATCACCAGGGGGTAGTTTTGCCTGCACGTAAAGAATTTTTTCGCTAGAACTATTATGATCATTCCATTTCTTTTTTAAAGATGATATATTTAAGCGATCAAAGTGCGTCTATGAAAGAAATTTCGCTTCCTGCTCGGGAAAAACTGTTGCGTTTGTGAAAAAATATTACACTATACTTTGGGAAAAACTCGAATATACAAGTCGCTTTCTTGTTTTAAAAAAATAGCGACTCGTCGAATGACGGCAAACCTCGTTCTAGATGTTCGTCAATTGTTCGAACAGACAAAAATATCGGGGAAATTCGAGAACTTGTGCTTGAGGACTGATGATGGATTTCACTGGATTGTCTTAGAATTCAGTTCAACGAATTTTAACAGAAGACCTTTGAATGAGAAGGGTCACTGCCAAATTTGTGTCTCGAATCCTAAATGACATGCAAAAAGAGCTTTCTCAGTGCCCTAATTTGTGGTCAAAAATGATATGACTCCCTAGCTACACGACTTTACTAACTTGACCTAACCCCGTGTTATTTTTCCTTGTTTCTGCGTATGAAGAGGAACATGAAAAAACACCCGATTTGATAATGAAGAAGTTCAGAAATATATATCAAATATATACCAAATATATTTCCATCAATGCCAATTTTGTGTCTCGAGTTCTAAATGACAAGCAAAAAGAGCTTTCTCAGTGCCCTAGTTTGTGGTCAAAAATGATATTGGACAAATGCCTCAAATATAAAATGGAGAACATTTTGAAAATGACAGGGCTGACTTGTAAAAGAAAATAATGAAATACAAAACGTTTTTAAGAAATATATTCAATTTTCTTGGATACTACCTCGTAGAAACACAGCAGCTTTAAACACTTATCCCGTCATCTTGTTTAAATTTTTACACACATTCTAAAAACTAATTAGGAATGGAAGTCTAGAATTGATTGCAGACGGTTAAAAGTGTAAGCGCGCGCGTGCGCGTAAATAAATAAATCCTCATTTACTAAAAGTTGCGGAAACAAAGCACAGAAACCAGTACGCATTTATTCTCCGCCAAAAGAAAAGAAAAAATACCCATTCATAACAATTCTATTATCAAATAAGAGTCTTCCAGCTTTCGTACAGAAATTTTGAAGAAAAATATTACCTCTGATTATAGGGAAGCAGAAACCACTTTAATTACAAAATTACACAGCGCATCTCACTTCCCACAAAGCAACAAATATATTTGAGAACAATTTCCCTCTAAATAACAGATGAACCGAGTGTGACTAATTCATATCTTCAGCTAGCTCATTGAAGCGTGAATTACCTCATTTCGAATTCGGTGTCGGGTAGTTAAAAATTAAGCAAGCATTCCAAGTATTGCTTTAGAACGACGAAAGGGTTCGAATTAGAGCTCTTCCAACGAACTTCCATTACGAATATACTATTCAGTTGCACCAAATACCCCCAAAAGTTAAAAGCGGAGGCAATTATTTGGCAAATTTCACCAACTTATGCGGGCCCAAACGGTCATTATCCGAAGGTCCTGCCCCACCAGTTATTGCATATTAAACAATTTCAACGAGTAGGACGATCGTTCACAGATATTAAAATGACGCCCTGGTCACAGAAAATCAGCAGGTAAGCTTCCCACAACGCTGGAATTGAAACCGTGCAGTAATAATTCACTGGGTGTTGCCATTCCGAAAGTGTTGTGTGTATGTGAGCGTCAAATGAAAGGGAAAGATTAGAAAATGATTATTGCCTTCTGGGGAAAATTCCGGTTTGAAATTATTCCCAACGCAGAGATTTCGATATTAAATTTCTCCCCGCCATATAGAACAGTAATTTCAGAGGAAAATGCCCTAGTTTTAGTTTTAAACGATTTAAAAACCTTATAATACTGCTAGCAAGCGTCAAAAATTGCTGTTTAAGAATTTTAAGTTGAAGCTATATATATTTAGGAAATTAATCTTACGAGCTAATAACGCAGACGATAAACAGAAGGTTTAGAATGTTTGAACCATTGAGTCGCTTGGACAGGTGGAAAATAAAATTCGTTTTTAAACGGCAGCAATAAATAATCTGAATTCTATTCATATTTTTGTTCTGGTAATCGTTTGCACAATTAAGAATGTCGCAAATATTCTTTGAATAAATGTAACAAAAAAATTTAGCCTGAATGAATGAACAGAATTTATTCGAATAACGAAAAGCCTATCTATCATCTGAAAAATGAGTTTTTACTTTAAAGAGTAAAATACCACAAAAAAAGTCATGCATTAATAAAATTTTATGATAGTTTCCAAACATAGCATGAAGATCATTTTGTAATTTTATTCGAAACAATTTGGTTCGAAAGTATTTCTTGAATTTTTTAATGATGAAAGTTGCAATTATAAAAATTGTATCTTTGTTTAAAATTTTAAACAAATGAAACCCAAAGAAAGTAGTTTAATAAAAACAGAATTTCCAATTATAATTTGCAAAATAGGAAAAGATTTTGATGTTGGTAATTCTTAAACACCTTAAAGTTAAATCTTTAATTAATATTTATTCGAAATGCATATAAGCGAGAAATGTTTAACATATTTTGAAAGAAAAAAAAAATTAATCAATAAACTAAAATAAAAAGAGACTGTTTAAAAACGAAAAATTAAAATCATTAAATGAGAGAACACACAGCTTTTTAAAAAAATACCGTGCGAAACAAAAACATTTTCACACTTCGTAAGTTTGAAAAATTAATCTGAAACAATATAAGAAAAAGGTTCGTGAATAATGTTTCATATTCAATTTATTAAATTTTCCAAAATCATGCATTTAAAAACTTTTTAAAAATATAATCCTCAAAATGTTTAGTAAAATTAAGTAAAAATAATAAAAAAAATTCTTCTAATTTAAGTTTAATAATTATAAGAATATTTTCGACGTTCTCATAAAGATAATTTATGCTATTATTAAAAATGCTAAGATTTTTTTTTTCTTCAGTCGCATGAAAATGTTTTGAACAAAAATTATTTAAAAAGAATTAATAATTAAGGGAAAGGAAGAGAAGAATAAAAGGCAGAAAAAGATTAGTAACAAATGTAAATACGGATTCCTATAAATTTGCCAACAACTATTATTTTTCTTTCTCGCAAATAAACAAATTATAAAGTTACATTTCTAATTTCTTTTTTTTTTTCTTCTAATTTTTCTTTGCCATTGAACATATTCTTTTAAGAATGTGAAGAGCTTTACTTACTAGAAATTTATTTTCTAAGAGAATAAATACTTAATATTTTAGAATCTCTTATTTTCAAAGACTTTTTTTTTTTGACACACTATTTGGTGATTAAAATACTTAAAAGTTTACAGAAACAAAATACTTTTCGAATTTTCTTTTTCTGTCTTCATATGCACTAAATATTTCTTTTAAAATAGTTTCTTACACATATACCAGCTTTCCTTTGCATATTTTGTAATTTTAAAAAAGTAAAACTATTATCCGATATGCTTAAATTTCTTCGACATTGTTTTTTTTTTTTGTGTTTTGTAATAGTTTTTTTTTTTTTTTTTTTTTGTGTTAAAGCGAACAATTATAAGAACAAATCCAACATAAAATGAATT
The DNA here is from genome assembly GCA_019974015.1 of Nephila pilipes. Lineage (NCBI taxonomy): Eukaryota > Metazoa > Arthropoda > Arachnida > Araneae > Nephilidae > Nephila > Nephila pilipes. Next base: position 327,153 of record BMAW01077216.1, read on the forward strand.
TTAAAAGAATACTTAATGTCAATGTTTCATTTAAAAAATAATCTGAACTCTTCAGTAACTTGAAAATAGTTATTAACTGCAATAGATTTTTAAGTCGGCAGGGAGATTTTAAATGCAATGTAAATTCAATATGCTTCAGTTTCTTTAAAAAAAAAAATTCCAATTAATTTCGGAAAATCTAAGAAGAATTTTGCCTTGTCTAATAAGGGAGAGAGAAAGAATTAATTATCTTTGGAATACTGCTAATGCAAGTATTTCGGCGCCACACTTAGTAAAGAATAACACGAAAACAAAAAAAATTATATGATAATTGTGAGTAAAAAACATTACAAAATGAATTTTCAAATAATAATGCACAGATGATGTAGAAGAAAGACATTTGGAAAACTCTCTACATCACTCTTTCAAACTTCCGCACCATGCCCTGGGCAATGCTCCCTTCGTAATAAAAATCAATACTTGATGTTTATAACAATCGATACAACACTGGTTTTATTCATGAATTAACTTTCATGAAATTTGTGCCAATGTAGAGTTTATTCAAGTAATTGCGAAACAAGATTAGACGACGATACATGAACTAATACCTTACTTAACGTCCACGTCATGTTTTTTTCCCTTGTAATATTTAAAATACCCTCGTCATTCAATACGATAATCTTCGACTTGATTTAACTAACGATTTAACTAGAGCAGTATAAACAGGGGCTATTAGTTCAAATCTAAAAACTCCGAATTACTGTCAGATGATGCGACGACTTTTCTGGAGTGCTTAGTTCTTATCTCCGGTCTAAATCTACATCTAGCCCAGGAGTTAACAAAATCAAGGGTATCGTTTTATTATAGAGTATAGAAATTTTAAAGGATTGAACAAAATTTAAAAATTATCAAATGAGGAATTAGAATAAAAAAAATATGTTGCTAGTTACACCCACCAATCGGGGGTGAAGCATTTCTTTCACTGAGTGGGTTTTCAGGCAAGCAAATATGCTGCTCAGTCTGAGCCGAGAGCTTGCAATGTGATTGGCCGCCCGATTCACTTACAATAGAGGAGTCATTTGGTTCCATTTTTGCTAATTTTTTTTTTTTTTTTTGTTTCTCGGGAAGAAAAGTATTTTTCTACTCAGCCGTGAACAGCTGAGTTGGTAGAAAGAATTAAAGAGTTTTAAAGAAGGATGTGAGATCTCTGTTTGTAAGTGCGAGGAGCATTTTTCAATAAAGAGTTAAATATTTAGCATTTAAACTTATCAGTATAACTGGAGAGCTTCTTAGCAAATCTTACGTATGATTTGTTTCATTGAGTGGCAATTTAAAGTTTTCTGAAATCATTATATCTTATATATTAGCATGAGCCAATGATATTCTAATTATTACATTAAATGACGAGGGCAACACTTAATCTGGTTCTAACAATCAGAAAATTTTTGTACTTACATTTGAAGAACAGTTATTCTTATTATATCTTAAGATAGGCTTTGGTGGAATATCGGGAATCAAATTCCATCAGTCATAAATATCGTGACCTTAACAAGTTCTATAGGGAAATTGAGCTTTAAACTCTCGAGTAGGTTGTTACTTTACCACCTGGGTTATTGTCACCCCTTTTTTTTCTCTTCCTAATGAGACCGCAATAGCACAGAGGTTAAGGAGGGAATTGAAGTGGCCCAAGAACCAGATGTGGCTATGCTACGCCAAACAAGATGTAACTGGGGTCAAACATTTGGGGGAAAAATAGGAAGAAAAAAAAAGATAAGAAGTTAGATAAGAAGACGGGTCGAAAATAAAGAAGAATCGCTTATATATATCCCGGGAGCGCGTCACTAGTGTTAACTTTAGACAGTAAGCACCACGGGAAAGAAAGATTACAAGGGTATCCTGGGTGAGTGATGGTCAAACTTACCGAAAGAAGATATGCCTCTGAGGTTCCCCAACCCAGAGAACCAGTCCCCTGATATACCGCCAGGGGCAGGGTGTCCGGCTATACCCATTTAGGGTATACCACAAGGTATCCAATTTAGTCGCCTCTTACGACATGCATGAGCGGTAGCGGTACTATTCTTTCAGACCCGGTCACCACATGGGTGAAAAAGTATTGTGAAGGAAAGCGACTACGTCGAAAAATAGTGTAGAATGAGCGATCACGAATTTTTAAATTTTTCAAAAACCTATTATCTTCCCAATTTTTAAGAAAATGAGCACTCTTATTTTCTGGACAATCCTTTCTGGGGGAAAAAAAAAGAGCCGTAAGAAATTAACAAGAAACACTGCGCCCGAAAAAAAAAGAATCAGTAACTACAGGTACAGCTTATTAATTCCCAAATTACACGCAAACAAAGACCAACTTAGAATCTTTTCATAAACATCCTCGGCACACCATCAAGACGCTTTATACCCCGTCAAGCTAATCAGTGAAAACTTAAAAAGGCGGGTGAATAAACAAGTCACCTCCCACCTCTGACACGCCGGGTGGCTGGATGATAAATTAAGCGAGTCAACCCGATGGTCTACTTTTAATTAATGATTGCCACTCAAATGAGTGGGACCCGAAGGCCTTTTTATAAAATAAACTGACGTGGGTTGGAAAAGGACACGCAAAAAAATATCTGGTTCAAGTAGTTTGGGTAAATATACTTTTTTTTCTTTATATCCTTCACCTTTTTAGATACCTTTTTTCAAATGGGAAGCTTTCTTGTATTGAAGTGTTGGCATTCGACTGTTGAGGTGTACGTGTCGCACAGAAATGGATGCGGTGTAAGGAAAGAGCGATGGTGATGGAACGGTTTGGGGAAGTTTTTAAAACTCCCGTGAGGGAGGGTTGAGCGTAAAAAAAGTAATGTAGTTCATTCAACGCAAGTGAAGGGGAAGTGTGTTTGCTGACCTTGCGTTCGTTTTTGATGTAAGAATTTCGATTTTTTTCCCTCTCTTCGCAATCTTCATACCTTTCTGGAAACTTTTCACTGTACTTACTACAGTGTATACCCCCTCCCCCAATAGTATATCATAAACGCTTCGATAACTTGTCATCTTTTAATAATGAGTAGTAGATATCGCAGATTTGTACATAAGACTTCATCAAAGTTTCTGAAATTAAAGAAATTTTTATATTTTTTTTATGTGAATTTACACTGTTTTTTTAAACTATTCTTTTGGAATTTTTCCGAGATATTTACAATTTTTTCAAAATATAATTCTTGAATAATGAATATGAAAAATTATCCTTACTTTGATTCACTCTTATTTATGGTTCGTAATGCAAAATCCAGTTTTCCATTTTTATCCAATGAGAAATATATTTCAGTATCCCATTTTTTTTTTTTTTTTTTTTTTGGGGGGGGGGATTTTTTTTTTTTTTTTTTTTAAATTTTTTTCAAAAAAAATTTTTGTTTTTAATGTTTTTTTTTTTTTTTTTTTTTTTTTTTTTTTGTGAACTTATATCAAACTGTCGAACTTAACTCCTCTATGTTTAAAAAAGAATTTTATACGTAATTAATGCTACGATTAAATTCGCTTTAATGTTATAGAATAAGATTCGAACATGGCACGCTTTAATTTAACTGCTGTAAAAAGTAGTCATTTTTACTAAGCTAATCATTTCGAACAACGTCCTCTGATTGCTTGGACGTGCCTGAGAGAACTGTAAAGCGCATGCGCGCTGTTAAATAAAATATTATGACTGTATAACAGGGAAGGATTGTAACAGCCTTCAAAGGAAACGAGACGTGTGACTCGTTCATTACATAACTTATCGAAAATATCAAACATGGATCATGTCTGAATCGTCATTCTCAAATACATATATATAAAAAAATATTTGTTAAGTCAGATCTTTTTAAATTGAATCTCCAGAAAATCCAGATCCGTCTGCACAAAGACTTTTTTGAAATATATGAAGCAACCTATAAATTTTCATAACAAAATCGTTTGCTTCATCCACATATTTTAAAAAATTATTTTCTTCATTGAAATCTTAATAACCATGAATGTATGAAAGGAAGATAGGGTGGAAGGGACTTTAAAAATATTCCATGCAAAGCCAATAAAACCTTAGTTGCATATTTTATCATGAGGGACAAATGTCAAACGGAGCTACATTGCCTAAGTGGAAAATGCAATAAAATAAAAAAAACTTTAAAAGCATTTCTATAGTTCCAAAAGGTAGCCGCCTTTACCTCCAATAAATATCATTCACACTCGATTTGTCCCAATATAAAATTGATTTTCTGTGGGTATGTTTTATTGCATTTCGTTTCTCCCTTTCTTCGGTTAACCAGAATTTTCGCTGTCACGTGGTCTTACACTATATATGAAACATTCTGTGGATAAACTGTTGTCGTTGAAATTTAGTTACAGTCGTTTCATAGGTTAATAAGGATTGTGGTAAAATAACCTAAGTAACGATTGTAAATTAATTTCAACAACAACAATACAGCAATAGATGTTAAAGAGTTTTAATATAATTCAGACATTGCCCAAGCCATGGCAAAGCATGGAGCCAAGAGTTGCGCGTCTTACCCGTCAAGTGTAAATTGTAGAAAAATCTACCGGAAGGAGACTAAGAGCTTTAATACCTCAAAAAAATGATTTTCCCGAATGTTTGTAGCTTTAATAGTTTTTGGAGACTCGAAAAGCTTACAGGTAAAATGATATAATTGAGAGAAAAATAATGGTCCATACGACTCAGATGTTAAAGTCAAGTATTTTATGCTTAAATTAATTTTAAAGAGCGTATAAACTGCATTTTATCATACAAACAGACATGCATGTGTGTGTGTGTGTATATATATATATATGTACGATGTTTACATTTTGAGACGCCTTCCAACACTAGATGGCACTACGAAATGGATCTCTACTTTGTGACTTCTTTCCAAGGGGTCTACACGAGTACCGGCAGACGGAAGGGTGCGGCCAATATGGAAAGACGTATAATCTGATAGCTCTTTAATATGTATAGCCAATAGTTCTGTTTTAACTTTGTAATTACTGCACAATAATATATGGTTTAATTAAAAGTCTTCTTCTAAAAATCCGCTTTGTTTTTGAATTCAGAAAACCCCTAGACATCTTAAATACGAGCGATGTACCCCCTTTCTGTAGTTAGGATTCTACATATATATATGTAATGCTAAGATTTTTAAAATTCAGAACTCCACAATATTCTAAGTGAGCAAAGGAAACAAATAAATAAATATATAAAAAGGAGGGGGAAGGGATGAAAATTGTACGTAGAAATAATACGTTTTTAATTCAGAGGTCCTAATGATTTGTTTTAAAAACTGATTTCATTTAAATGTAATTTTCAGCATTTTTTTTTAAAAAAAGTTCTGTTTCACGTAGTAACAAAATAACAAAAACATTTAAGAATAATAGTAATAACATATCTTACATTCAGATATTACATTGTTTCAATCCTTAAAGACATTTAATGAAAAATGGACTTTTATTTTTTTTAAAAAAGAACCAACCTTTTTTTTTAAATAAATCATACTGCACAAAAAATTGCTACAGCAAAAAAAAAAAAAAGTTATGGTCGCAAAAACTCCATATTAAAAGAACAAAACTGTCACGATGTTTAATCACCATGATCGATTTTTTCCCCCTCAATAAGCAATATCAACTTTAAGCACAAAATAACAAAGTATAACTTCTCTGCGAACAAATATTATCGACATACAACGTTTTAAAATCTTCTGTACAAGGTCCTTAACAGAACAAAAGAAAAGTAAGAAAAATCAATGCATTCTAAATACCGGCAGAGAGAGGAGAGAGATAAGTTATTAGTTACGAACACTATTAGTTACAGCACTTTACGGAACGATATCGATTCTTTTAGTTCAGAGCGCTCACTATTCCTCCAAACGTTTGTTTTATCTCTCTTTTTGACAAATGAGGCACAGTATAGCGAAATGTAAAGTTTATTAATAAACTGGCATCACTTCGCTTGAAAGTCAGAATTCCGGAATAAGTGAATGCATATTTAATGCCTTTCTAGAATTATCAATGAGGCATTCTCATATCCGTATCGTTCGCGCACACTACCACGAGAATAAAAGTATTTAAAAATATTCCAAGCAAATCGCGTACGAGCCGAACAAACTTTTGTTACAAGCTTCATTTAATACCGAATAGTATTTCACATTGATGGAGGAAATGATTCGATAGAATATATTCCCACACCACAAAGGTAATAAAAAAAAAAGCCCAAACCACAATCCTGCTTTAAAAAAAAAATAAATGAAAGACACGTGAACAAATGTTCAATATTTCTTTGAAGAGGGTAGCAGCTGTTGCTGCATACAGTAAACTTGTTCTTCATACAGAAACGGCCAACAGAAATGAATGATAAAGCCTATTTCGCTTTCTTCCAATGATTTTTTTTGGAAGGGGGAAAAAAGTAAGTTTTATTCAGAAATAAAGAAGTAAAAATGGATATAGTTAGGTTTAAAAAAAAAAAAAGCGGTCCCCCAGATGGGATAGGAAAGAAATATTGTTCAAGATAGACAAGTAGAGAATTCTGCATTAGAGCTAGAAAAATAACCGAAATAAAAGGCAAGGACCAGAGAATCAATTTTTGTACATATACGGACATTTTCTTTCTTTTTCGGTCATACTGGTCTTATATGACCACATTGGGCTGCTTCCTTTTCAATCTTGATTAACTTGCCAATCATGGGATAGTACGTTCCAACTCAATAACGTGAGCTGAATATAATACGGTGGAATTTAGCTTATTCTCGATCTTGTCTCGGCTTTGTCGTATTTCAATATTATATTTTATTGTTCACTTTGAGTTATGGCCACCTTTATAATAGATGATATATTTTTAGTCTTTCAGTTAAGGCTCCCATCTACCCGCCATTTTGATTTCGTGGACGTAATGTTAATCCTATGGAATTTCGACTTTAATTCTCATATCTTTATTATTTTATCTATTTGAATGCAATAAAGTGCATCTGAAAGAGCAAAAAATAATGAATGCTTCTGTGGAATTACTTTTTTCCTCCGATTTTTAAAAATATTTGAAAATATTCTTTAAAGACCGGAAAACTCAAAACGAATAATTAAAATAAGAATAAAAATATTTTTAAGAAATCTTAGGAAAAAAGTAATTCCACAGAAGCATTCATTATTTCTTGCTCTTTCAAATGCACTTTATTGCATTCAAATAGATCAAATAATAAAGGTGTGAGAATTAAAGTCAAAATTTCATAGGATTAACATTACGTCCACGAAAACAAAATGGCGGGTAGACGGGAGCCTAAAGATGAAAATCCAATCGTATTCGTGTTGGAGAGAGAGAGAGAGAGAGAGAATCTGTGAGTTATTTTTAAAATAAAATAAAAAAAGAAATATTAAAGGTACATTTGCCATTTTATTTATTACGCAAAATAATTTATTACTGTTCTATTTTAGAAAATAACAATTCACAAGATCATTAAGACTGATCTTTCATGTATCATTTTATATATTTTTTAAGCATTCAATATCTTAAGCATGTAAGCATTTAAACATAACGAAAAAGAACCCCACACAACCAGGGTGTTTGCGAATTGATAACTTACAGCGTGCTGTAAGTTAACAATTTGTTCCATTTCATGTCTATTTATCATGTTAGTAAATTAACATGAAATTCGCGTCCATACAATCTTTTACAAAAAGTATTTCTTGTGGTGAGACCTACCCCTCTTTTAACCAAAATTAATTTTAATTATAGCAGTTTCTAATCACTAATTAAAATTGTTTTTGTCTCATCGTATAATAAATGCCACATTTTTTTTTAAATGATGAAAAAGAGGAGCATTTTTATTTTATTAGTGTAATTAAGAAAAAATATTTTTAATTACACATGCATTACATTAACTTATACATTAAATTGATTTTTGAATTATCACTAATATTTGTGGGGAAAAAAATCCTTTTATTTGCAAAATTGCTCTACATTTCTTGGGCATGCAGTCTATTAACGTGTTCACCTAATTTACAGCTATAACTTTCCACTCAAAGTTTACTGGGCGATAAAAATCATCGAGATTTTTGTCATTGAACTACTTCATTGCTTTATCTAACTCTTACCATAAACGTTCGGCCGAATTTACTTTTGAACCATTCAAACTTGAAATACTTGAAAATCAATAATGAATAAATGAAATTCGCAAACAGTAAAATTATGCAAAACTTCTGATCGAAAATAATTAATGCAATTGAATAGAAAGCCATGTTTGCATTGTCAAAAGACTTTTGACTGTATCATGAGTTTTGAAAGTTTCTATATTTGTATTACGAGTAAATTAAATAAAGCAATGTGATTTACAGAAATACTAAATATTTTATTACTTCTATTCTTGTCTGCTTTTATCGCTAGCGTATTAATTATTAGAAACAGAATTAGGAATGCACGATTAACTATTCAGTCTATTTGAATAATAAATTAACTAAGAACTAAAATATCCTTTTTGATTAAGAAAATCAATTAACCCAGTGGCAGAAATCTTTCATCATAAGATTTTATATACATCAAAACTAAACTTAACTTAATCGATGACCTATAAAGACACCAATTAATTAATCAAATCCATTCCAAATGAAATAATTCATGAGAAATCAATCAATTTTAGTTTATACGTCCATTTTCTTTTCATGAGCGTCAAACTGGCAAGTTGAAAAATTAAATGTGGAGATTCGAACAAATGACAGTTCTAAATCCATACCACACTTGCAGTGATAATTTCATGAGATCGTCTTTACCCAATGTTCAAGTGGCTAAGTCAAACTCGGTTTACTTTCATGCAGTAAAATACTAATTTTTATATAAATTCGTGATGACGAGTTACAACGAATGCATGCATTTGTTACATTGGTCTTTAAAATTTTGAACTATTCCAGAAATATGAAGTTTTCATCTTAATTTAATTAACCTTTATTACAGTATAAAAAATGAAATAAAGTATTTTTATACGGAAAACTCGATTAAAAATTAAGCCTTATAAATTCCCACATATGCTATGAAATAGTTCAGTATAATTTTAACAATTAAGTTCGAAAGGCTCAGATGAGGAGACATATAAAAAATGTTATTGAAATGTCTGTTATAATTATTAATATACAACAAAATTATAATTTTATAATGTGAATAGGTACGTATGTAAATTTAAATTCCCCCTCGATAAGAAACATCAATGACAGCTGCAAACTTTCGTCATGCTATATTTTGGGTTGTAAGTTAATGCATTTGAGGCTAATATTCTGTATTGTACATAGAAGTATGCTAAGAAAAACAAGAAACACTCTCAAATCATCTTCTAAATTTACAAATTGTTTGGTATTACGAGGGATGTTGTGAATGAAAAGCAACTCAGGGTCAGTTTTAGTTTAGTTTATTTTATTAACGGTCGCACGCAGAAGCAACACGAGGACTATTGAAGCTTCGTCCTCGTAATGGCAACTCGGCCAGTGATGAGGACGACACCTACACCCATCACCTCCTACTTTTCCACACCACTCCACGGGGACTTTGAGCCCGACAGATTTAACGTGCATCAGCCCCGGCACACGGCGGGTCTTAGCGGCCAAGGATCGAACTCGCGACAGGACCAGAAAGCACCGTCCACGAATCAAGCCACCTTGACCACTAGCTAGCCGCGGCCTCAACTACAGGTCAACGTAGAAAGGTTGGAAGAGGAAAAATGATTTGATAGAACACATACATTCTATACGTTTGGTCTGGAATAAAGTTTAATAGAACATTCACATAGACAGAAAAGTATATAGTTGTTTATAACATCCTTTGAGAAGCAACAGAGGGCATGGGCAATGGACTACTAAATTTGAATTCGGTTATGACTATGACGGACATGAGCGGGCACCTCCTTCTCCAAGCTCTACACCACGCCAATTAAAACTTCAACAAGACGAAGTCATCAATCTCGTTACATGGTGGGATCAGGGCTCGAACTCACGACTCGACGAAAACAAAGGTCGCGAGTCTGCAACCATGATCACTAGGCTACGGAGGTGCCAAACATAAAAGAAATATAAACACATTGTTCAACATGTCCTGGAAGTCCTTGACTACATATAGGGGACTGTTTGAAAATTTCATTCTTTGACAGATCATGAAGTTAGTATCAAAGGATAATAATTTCAAAGTTCATGTATTTTTAACTGTCATTATTTTAATCCAGGTTCAAGGTATTTTCATTTTATTATTATGCAAATCTGATGATTTAACCCCTTCAATCTACTTGGTATAAATTGTATTAATTAATCACGAGTGTTAAGAATTAATGTGATAAAATATTATTCTATCATGGAAAAACCTCCCGAATTTGAATCTTAATTTTTAACATAAAGCAAAGATATCTTACATAGTCGTTCGAATCGGTAACTGATATTTATTTTAAATTCATTCAAAGCATATTCTAAATTAATGACATAAATAATGTCGTACATAATAATTGCTTGAATATCTGCAAAGCAAACAACGAAAATTAAACAATACGTCAACAATAATTTTTAAAAATTAAATTTTAGTAAACACAACTCACCCATCCTAAGAATAATTCGTAACTTATGCGAGATTTAACCACTTTCTATACATTCATAGCTCAAAGCGAAATCAGGAATGTGAAGATAAAAACTTAACACTCCAAACTCTAAAAGATTGAATTTTTCGGTTGTTGAGGGATATAAAGAAGAGAAGGGAAGAATTTCATTTTAATGACATAAAAGCGAACAGAAAATAGAGATTTTCCAAACAATGCCAATTATTTTCTTCAAAATGCAACTTAACAAAGAATTATATTCCAGAACGGCTCAAGGCGCAAAGCAAACCGATGGGAAAACAAATAAGTGCAAATGCAAATAAAAGGAAGAAGAAAATCACGTTCTAGGTTAAGCATATTTTAACACAGCAAATTGAAAGGACTGAAAGCGATGAGAGATGTAGCCATTTTTCCTGCAAAAAAAGAAGGAATGGAATTATAATGCAATAATTCTAAAATTTTCCAGAATAATCCCTTAAAGGAATTATAAGGCTATGATACTATGCCAGAAGAAAAAAAATGTTAGCATTTTTCAAATTTTAATCAGCGTAAATTATGCTGCATACGGATTAGAAGACAGTGAAAGAAATGAACTGTTCGAGATTTAACAAATGTAGTATTCTTCACTAAAAAAAAAATACCTTTAACGAGTGAATAATTATTATTGTGTTCCGTTTGAAAGGTGAATGAAATACATGAAGAATGTCTGGAAGAGTCTAGATTATTCTAGAATTTCTTTCCCCTTAAAATTAAATGATGTATAATAAATCAGACCGTACAGAAATGAATGAATAATAAACCACACATATTTCCATAAGGAGAATTTAAATTCTCAAATGTAAATACTCATCAAAATTTATTTCGTTTATACAGACCTGGAATTTTATTTTCGGTAGCAATTCTATTTCAGAAATAATCAACTTTAGATTTGAATACTTTAATTACTTTCGGAAGTAAAATATTTTATCATTAACTGACAAAAGATGAACAGGAAACCAACGTAACAGAACATGTTTTTGAGTGTATACAAAGGGTTCTTTTAAAGTTTAATTATATTAAGAAATAAAAGAGATAACTGGATGAAATAGCAGTTAGCATAATAATCGTTCTTATGTACATAATGTTGTAAATTACGGGTGAGTGAGTGACTGTGGATTTTAATGGCGCAAAAAGCCAAAGCAGGCTATGCTGCGCCAAACACTTGTTAAATTATATCACAGTAAAACTTTTAGAAATATGAATCAAACACGCAGTGAAAATAAGATAAAGTTAAAAATCAAATTTGCAGTAAAAGGCCAACATGTTTTAAAAGCAATAGTTGTGGTGAGATTTTCCCTCACCAATGTAATTACGGATATTAATATCGATTTGCTGGTTTAAGAAAACCACAGATTAAAGGAACTCGCAGCATGTAGAAGCAGAGTTTAACCTGAGTTCTACGAATACCTTCGAAAGGTCAAGAAACGCCGGAAGAAATGTATAACTCTGGATGATGACTATGTAGAGAGGGATGTGATTGTTATTAACGTCGCATTGAAAGCAATCGCGAGGTGAGAGTGAATGTAAATGTTATTGTGTAAGAGCCACAGATGTGGCTAAGATGCGCTGAACAAGATTTAACTGTGGTCAAACGTGGAAAAATTGTGACAAGCAAGAGGGTCAAAAATAGAGAAGGATCACTAGGGTTCCCCCCTTGTTTACCAGACAGTAAATACCATGAAGAAAAGATCACTGGGGTGCCTCAGTCGTGATGCTCGTACTGACCAAAAGAAGGTAATTTCCTGAGGTCGAAGCATACGAGGGCCTCGTAATTGTGAACCTCGATCAAGTGACGAGGGCGACACCTGAGTTGGCCTCTCCCACTCCTTCCATACCACGCCAACGGAAGGACTTTTAGCTGCGACAGATTTAACGAACGTCAACCACGACATTACCGCAGGGCTTTAGTGGCATCAGGTCTCGAATTCACGACTCGACGAAAACCGCTTACCTTGAGTCCGCGACTATGACTACTAAGCTACCGCGACCACTGACTACGTAGAGAAGTTTCAAGAGCAACAAATAAAAATTTTCGATCATGAAGATTTCTTCAATTTACGGCTTTCTGAAATCAAATGAACGAACATGAATAGCTGTAATATTTAACGTTATGTGCATAAAGATTAGTTAACATGCAGAATAAATTTTGTCCGGATATCTCGGTTATTTCTTAGTAATAATGAAGACTTTACGATATCCATTCGTAAAGTCTTCATTATTACAAAGTGTGCTGGCGTGCGTGGCAGATGGCGTAACCGTCGGTACGAGAGTAGATTTCGCTCTATCCGCCTTCTGTGAATGGTCATAGTGGATACTCGTGTGCGAGTCGCACGTCTGATGGTTGATACCGATGAATCAGGTGCTGTGATAGTTGATCTGACAATCACTCTGTCCTCCCGATCTGTGGCCCTAGGTCGACTGCTACGATCATGACGGTAAAATCCGTCATTGCGTACCCATTCTTGCCAGCATCTTCTAATCGCCGCCTCACTTCGACCCATATGACGAGCGATTCTCCGATTTGCCCAACCTGCCTCTTTCAATCCAATGATACGTCCTCTTTCAAACTCTGACAGTTGCTCGCAATGAGCTCGAATCTTGCGATGAGGCATTTTTTCAGTCGTCAAAAGGTATCCTAAATAACAATGCAACAGCATTCACCCCATCAGATTGTGAATCAGTTCTTATATACAATCCAGTGCGCAGTTCTGATGCGCTGAAGGGATGTAGGAGAGACGCAGAAGTTAATGACTTACATCGGCTGATGATGCAGTTTTCAGTTCAATTGGCGAAATTCATTGTCTAACAAATGCAATTTTATATACCATATGAACAAAATTATTTTACACTTAAAATATCGTCCTTGCATAGAATGGATTCATCGAAACGGCACAGAAGCTACCAAGCCCAGAAAATATTTCCTATTCGTGAAACAACGTAGATTTCACAAAAGAATACATATTTCATCAGTGGAAAATATACTTTTAAAGGTGAAATGAATTTTAAGATGAATAATGATTAAATCGATACCTTTCCAGTTTTGAAATATTTTTTACGTCACTTAACATACTAGATAGTGTAATGCAATTAATTCGAGTATCAATATTGAATATTCATTGATTTGAATAAGAGTTGGTATAACTCTGGAGTTCAATTCTATTCATCTGCACTATTATTAGAGACATATAAATGAGATTCATGGCAGAAAGTGAGAGAAAATAAAAAGGGAATGGGACATAGCTTAAATATAGATTCATTATATATAAGCGAAATACCACGACTGACTCATCATGAGATGTCAGACTGTTCAACCAGTTGACTTGAAACTTAGCATAGTTACTCAATTTGCGATGTAGCGCTCACCAAGAACGGATTTTATGGAACTCTATCCAAAATGTATTTTCATTCGATTAATTCTTATTATCCGTCGGTTAGGCGTTATTTTGGGACTTTATCGCCATAAATGACGTAGCAAACAAAACGAGAATATATTTTAAGTATAGTGTATTATCACCAATTAAGTTTACTTGGTGAGATTTTGCGCGGAAAATGGAAAATACCAAATAATTTAATATTGAAGCGCTGCAGGAGGATTGGCAAGATTTTGGCGAAGGGGCTCTTTATGTGAAATTCGTGCAGTTACCAATAAGCAGTACGTATTTAGCGGTAGAAATAAATCAGTGTGGACCCCCCCGGCAGTTGGTGAAAGCTGTAATTTACTACCAAAACTTAGGGATTTTAGAAAAATACTAAAATGGCGACTTTAACGGAGATAGCCTAACACAAGACAATCTAATAAGCGAAATACCACTGAAAAGTTCTTGATAACCATTATTAACAATAATTCTAAAATTTTAAATTTAGATTTTCATTATCGTTTTAAAATTGAAAATTTTCTGATATCTTTACATTCTAGGTTCCAAAATATAATATTATCGTCTTCCCAGCAAAGTGGGCTGGCATACACATAAATGATGAAATGCTAACTAAGAGATAGGTGAAATCTTAAGTTTCCAGCAAAGTGGTGCGTTGACAAAAAATGTTTAAGCATCATTTATCTAAAAGGATACTCAATTTATTTTGAGGTAATGAAGAAGAGAAAATTTATTGAAAATGATTTTCAGATGTATTTCAAACACAACTGGACAAGGATTTCTTTGATTGATCGGTTTTATTAATGTCGCACTAGAAACAACGCGAAGACTATAGGCGAAGGACCTCGTGATGAACATCGGTCAAGTGACGAGGATGACATGGGGTATCATGGGCAACGAGACAGTCGATAATGCAACCAAATCAGCAAACGGTGATATAATTTCATTCCATATTGAGCAATACGTAACTGAACGAAGTACAACAA
>BMAW01077216.1:345485-453971 GCA_019974015.1 Nephila pilipes
TTTATTACGTATTGCTTTGATTTCCATAAAAGTACATATAATTTTATTAAATGTTATATTCTCTAACTTGAGTTTCAGTTTTAAATTATTTGATCTCGAAACACATTTTGTTATATTTTGGCCTAGTGTTTGATACATTATGTCCCATATGGATTCAGGACCAGAAATTAAAACCAACCAAACACAATTGACTAAGTAATTTATAGCTCAACAAAACATTTGACGTGCATGCTAATAATTTGATACAACTGAATATTCAGAAAGCATTTCTTTCTTTAATTACTCAGAGATTTCAGTTATAAAGAAACCCGCACGAAATAGAAATTAAAAATCCATCCGCCGATAAGATCTACTGAGGAAAACCCCAATCAGCTAAACAGCTTCTTCCGAAAAGAATAATTTCCAAATTTGTCCACACGGGGAGAAAACCAAAGTGCTTCTCGACTCGTCCTTCACTCAAGGGCTTTCTAATTAACGGAAGTAATTGCAATTAAGTGGTGGACGCTCAGGGTTCCAGTTCCGAGAAAGTGGGTGGCGATAACTAGGTGACAACTGGATGGTAACTCAATTTAAGCTTCACTGGATGCGTCATTCTCCTTCTGACCTCCATTTTCGAAACATCCAAGGGACGAAAATTAAATATCTGTACATGCTCCTCCAGCCCCGATGCATTTGGCAAATGGAAGCAGTCGTCTCGAAGCTTGAAGACCATTAGTTACGCAAGGGCTCGAGATCGTTTAAACTCTCAAGGTTTGAGAAACTGTCAAGAAGCAGACTGCGCTTTATTTATGGCTATTCATTATGACGTAGTTGTAAAGTTGAAATGTCCAATGTGTGGCGATTAATGGGGATTGTAATTGCCTGTGCGTAACAATGAAATATCAATTAAGACCGCAATTTAGGTTTTTCTGGAGGATAATTGATGTAATAAAAAAATGACCCTTTCGGCAACTCGAGATCGCGGTAAAATTGCGTGTTTAAATTTAAAGTCAAATTATCCTCAATCGAATTAATAATTCTCCATAAAATCATTTATATTTATTTAAATATATAACACTTTTTGTAATAAAATTAATTTTGCCTTGAAAATTCTATATCGAATAATTGATATATTTAGCCCACCTTTAGAGTTTTCGTCCATAATTTCAGAGATAAACTCTATGCAGACATAGAGGGACGGACACAAAAAGAAGAAGAAAAAAAATAATTAATAAGAACTTTTTCCTTTCTAGATAAAACTTTTGGAAGAATTATTATTATTATTATTATTATTTTGATAATTTAACAATAATATCTCAAGCCGAAAGATTTTGATACTTATAAAAGCACAAAAACTTCTTTAAAACTAATGCTCGAAATCCAAAGGCCTAAAAGATTAGGGGGATCGAATGTACCGACCTGTTACTTCGAACCAATTTATCTAAAAGAGCGAGAACACCCGAATCAGCGATCCAAACAATCATAGCTATGATATACGAGGGATGTTCCGAAAATAAGTTTCTACATTTTTTTGAAAGAGCACATGGTACACCAGATGAAACAAACAACCACCATTAGAATCCACACACATTGCTGGTTCAACGACGGAAGTAGCGTCAGTGGAAGAGGAATGACTTATAACCAGAGCAACGAAGAAAAGAAGGTAGCAGCAGACCAGCGTACCTGAGAAACAACTCAAAACGTGGTCACCAATGGAAGAGCGTGCTGTAATCCTGTATGAATAGGCACGTGGGAGACATCCATGAACGGCTACAGACCTTGTATGGTAATCAGGTCATGTCTCATCAAATGGTTGGATGCTAATGTTGCATATTCAGTGTAGGAAGGCACAGTGTGGAGGATGAAGTTCGAAGTGGGCATCCCTTCATATCCACGAAGAAACCAGAGACAAAGTCTCAGAGATACATTTTAAAAGAGAGGTGAAAACAACACTGTTAGGGTATATGATATGGTGTTAGCGGATAGGCGCATAACGGTGTCAGATGTTGCGTCCACCCAGCGTATTGGTCAGCTCAGGTCCATCCAAAACAATGCACAGTTGGAGCAGGCCTTGCGATAGTTCCTTGCATTGGGGGGAACCGAGTTTTACCAGAGTGGTTTCTTCAAACTGATTGCACGCTACGACAAATGTCTCAATGTCAATTGCGACTGTGTCGAAAAATACTGCAAGATGAATAGTTCATGATGACACTGTTTATTTTTTTAACGCAATAAATTTTCCTCGTGAAACAACATGCCGAAATTTACTTCAGGAACCTCCTTTGTATAAATATACTGATTTAGTCTTTACACGATTTTTTCATCATTTGACTGTTAAATTGTGTGATTGTTTAAATAAGCTAAATAACGACCGCAGAAAAAAATTATTTGAGACTTACAATGCACGACAGTCGCACATTGTGAAAGAATAACGCTTTTCAAAGCAACGGAGGAAAAAATATATTTACATCAAATCAACCATTTCAAAACAATTATACAGTCACAACTAAAGAAATATCTTACCTGTTACATTGTCAATGGAGAAATATCCTTGCGGATCTCCGCTCGCAATGCTGTACCGGATTTTATTGTCGTCGTTAAGATCCCAATCAAACGCCTCTAGCTGTAAAACTATAGTCCCAGGCGGGGCATTCTCGGGTATACTGGGATAATAAGCCGGTTGGATCGTTAGTGGGACGTTGTCGTTGTCGTCCAGCACCTCAATGTAAACGTCCAACCTTCCGGACAGTGGAACTGCCCCTCGATCCACGGCATGAACAGTTAGCCAATATCTGTTGCTCGTTTCTCGGTCCAAAACTTCACTCGTGTAAATATTACCTGGAATTGAAATACAACTCATTAGACATAAGGAATGATATTATCAGTTCAGTGTATATAAATTAGAAATTCTTATCCTCATTATATATGGTAATATCTATTATATCTATTTTTGACACTACACTTTACTAAAGCAACAAGTAATTTATACGTTCAATTATTCATTCATTACTTGAAATCCCTTCTTTAATTTTCACTCAGACGTCTAGTACAGCTCAATATATATTTTAATAATTTTGAGCTACAATGATAAATAATAACAACGCTGATATTCGAAATATAAATTTTTAAAAAAATTAATTAGCAAGTTTTTTGTTTAATTCAGAATTTTTTTTTATCAAATAAGAATACACATTCGTACAATTTAAATAAATAACAATAAAGCATTAATTATGTTTTAAATAATAAGTCAATATAATATTTTCTTACGAAATATCTAATAGAACATTTTTAACAGAGGACAAAATTCTATGTTCGAATAATTGACTATTTTTGCTACACGAGACAGAGTTATTAAAACTCACTGCAACAGTGTTTAAAAAAATTTATTTACGTATTTTTCGTTTTCCCCCGGTTGAACTATAATTTTTTTCATTTCTGAAATATTCAAAAATACATAAATATTTTTCATAGAATTATAATTTTTATCTTTTTTTCTGTTACGAAAAGATTTATAAACTTATATAAAAACACTTTCAAATGTGTAGTTATTTTTCAAGTGATTCTTTGATTTAAAAAAAATCGTCTGCCTTTTGAATATTTAATCAGGTGTTAAATCATGCTATATCACATAGTTTGCAATAGATCGGACAGAGCTTGTCTGGGCTAAAAGGATTCTAGCAAACTTCACCCTAACTCTAAGCTTGGAATAGAAGATTGAGTATCAGATACGTTTCGTTCTGCGATTGCATTCGACTATATTATTAGAGTTATCAGAAGTCGGTATGACATAGAAAGAATTTGTAAGTATTTTTGAAAGCTCTTTATTATTATTATTATTACAATGAGTTTTATATGGCGTCTGTATTTTTTCTCATGAATTTCGAATTCGATTTTAAAAGTAGAGATATTTGATTAACTTCATTGGAATCTTTAACACAAACGATATACTACGATGTAAAATAATTATACAATTTAAAATGCTTGAATTTATTTCTTATTTTTGCAACAATGATATGTTAATAATTTTGAGCAGATTAAGAGTCAGACAGTTTTGTTATAATTTAAAGATTAGTTATTCCATTAATACTCCTTTCACATTTTAACCATAACTCTTAACTACTATTTTAAAATGGACTATTTTGGGAAGGGGGAACTATTCATGTTTTCATGATAACAGCAAAGAGTTAATTTATTAAAGATACTACTTGAAAACTTTTATTTTATCTGTTCATATGATGCCATATGTTTTTTGTAAGGGGAAAAATACATTTTATTTTCCGCACAAGCTATTTAATTATTTATATATTCTTTATAACATTTTACTTAGTTATCAATAGACTGTTGACTAATCATTGGATGACTAAATAAATGAATGAATATAATAATTAATAAGCATAAGATTCTAGATAAAGTGAACACACACAAAAGATAAACCATATCAATGATTTATTATAAACATGCTGGCAAGCTTTTCCCTCTTTCCTAATCATTATGTAGCTATCATTCCGAATGGCATAAAAAAATGTTGTCTATTTAAATTACTCCATGAATGAGATTTCCAAAGACATCTTCATTACCAGAAGAAACCAGGAATAAAATATTACCGCAAGAACATCTTTTCTTTCTAGTTATCTCATAGTAAATCCAACTGTATCTTATACTCCGATCCAATAAATTTTATTTCGTTTTTGTTCGTTCGGAAGCGGCATTCGTGGCATAAAGTTCGCGTGACACTGGACACTTCTACAGACGTGCCATAAAACCCCTTTTCCTCGTTTCGTAAGCACAACCAGTCACGACCTTTACAACTCCATCTTTTTCCCTTCCCTCCCTGTGTAAAAAAAAAAAAAAAAAAAAAAAAAAAAGGGAAGGGAAGGGGAAAAAACTCATAAAATCACTCACTGAAATTTCGACGATGATGAAAAACTTCAGTGGGTCACGTTTGTACGAAGACCCGGTAAAAACAAAACAAAAGATCCCTTTGCGACATAAATAAATGAAATTGCGCCAAGCCTTGAAAGGAAACTATGAAAGCTACAAGACCATTCCGTATTTCGTTACTACACTACACAAGAGGGAGCTGGGGAACTTAAAATTCCTACTCACGGTTACGGGTAAAGCCATTTTATTGGAAAAATGGTGACGAGCAACGCGGGGCATTATCGATATTCCGATTTCTGAAGGAGGGAAAAAAAATGAAAACTGAGTACGAAAAGGAAAGGATTGAGAAACAACGAATACAGAAAGAAAGAAAAAAAAAATGTCAATTCGTCTCGTCCATTACGTGTAAATATTGACAGATGTTCTGGGGAACAAAATCGCTGAGCGAACTGCGAACCAAAATTATGACAGTCAGTTAAGAATCGATTGGACTAGAACAAATGGTGTTCGAACACATTCGAACAAAAATAAATCTGAAGCCTACAGGAAATAGCAGTAAACGTTATAGAATGCATAAGAAAACTATGAAGAACAACAAAAGAAAATATCGACAGTTTTTTCCATCAACATAACCTTTATCTTTTAATATTGCTTTAATTAGTATTCCGTCATAATTTTCTGAAAATTTATTTTTTGCATTTTATGATAAGAGCGTTAAATATTTCGTAAAATAGTAATATTTGTTTTTTCCCTTGAAACTAACATAACATATTAACGTTCTTTTATTTGGCAGTTAACTTTTTGGAGGATGGCAACGATAGGTAGAACCACGTTTATTGGTTTATTTAGTTTACAGTGAAATTGCATCATCAAATTTGCTCCGATTTTTGTATTTTTAAGCGAAAAAAAGCTTATTTTTGGAAGATAATGCCATTTTTTAACAAACATTAAATAACCTTATTTGCTCTTTCGAATTCGCAACTAAAGGCTCCCCGTTTACCGGCTATTTTGTATTCAAGTACGTAATATTAATCTAATGGAATTTCTACTACCGTTTTCAAATCTTCAGTATTTTATCTATTTGAATGTAATAAAATGCATCTGAAAGAGCAAAAAATAATGAATTACCTGTGGAATTACCTTTTGGATCGATTTTTTAAAAATATTTTAAAACTTTTTTTAAAGATCGGATAATTCACAAAAATCATTAAAATAGGGGTAAAAATATTTTTCAAAATCGAAGGGAAAAAATAAATCCGCAGAAATCATTATTTTTTGCGCTTTCAGATGCACTTTATTGCATTCAAATAGATCAAATAGTAAAGATTTGAGAACGGTAATCGAAATGGCTAGCATACGGGAGCCTTAAATTGGAACTTCGTTTTGCTTTTATTTTTTTCACATTAAGGCTTATTAAATTTAAATAGTAAATATCACTTTATCATAAAGGAAAAATGAATCAGAATGATAAGTGATAAAACATGGTAATGAGCAAGTAATTCTTATTTATTTATCTCAAGCATATTTATTTAAATACAACACCGTTTGAAAAAACCCGCTCAAATAATAATTGTAATAAAAAAAAAAAAAAAAGAATTATTTTAAATCCAATTAGATGTACACTTCCAAGTTGTTATTGAAAGGACTAAACTAAAAAATCCAGCATTTCTTCCTCCCCCTTCTCTCTTTGCATTCGCCGTATATCCAAGAATACCGGACTCATGAATACAAAACGGCTCAGAATTAAAATTCTGTAAAAATACGCAATGGAACCTTTTCAAAAACTTCCAATTTCGGTGTTCACACTCAGCAAAGGAATAAAAAAAAAAGATTAAAATTAAGAACACGGTGGTTAACGACCAAATAATTCTCAGAGGATTCTTAGAAGGAAATAAATTAATAAAAAAAAACCAGGGTATCATCCAAAAAGAAATGCTTTTCTCCCTTTCAACGCTAAGGAAACTAGAAACACTTCTTAATTAAAAGGCGTGTGTACGAACAGAATGTTCGCCAAGCATTTGGCGCAGAAATTAGATTATAATCGCCACGCATGAGAAACAACGCCTGTGCTGTCCATAGCAGAAACTTGCAGTCAAATTCTCTTCCTAAGAACAAATTTCCTCTTTGCTTTTATTTCTTATTTTTTTTTTCCTTTTTACTTATTTCTTTTTCTTACTCTTAACGTCAAAAAAGGAATTTTCTTCAGCGTCCTCCAGTTTTTTTTTCACCGCCGTACATTTTCTTTATCTACCTATAGGGACTATTTGTGAATTAAATAAAAACAATTAATGATCCAATTTGTTGAGTTTAGGGATTTTCCTTCCTTCAGATCAACCATAATTTATTAAATGGAAATATTTTTTCAACAAAAAAAAGTAATAAAGTCAATTTGGAAATAATGTTATTTTGAATTTATGCATTAGAAGTTAGGATACAATTTAATTGTTTGAAGGGAAATGGAAGTTTCCTTTACTCCCGCACAAAAATAGTTCCTATCGAATACATTTATTCAAATTTTAGGAAGGCATGTTTAAATAAACATTTTTTGCAATTTATATTCAACCTTTTCATGAAAATTAACAAATAAAACGAAATAATTTATTCAAATAATAAAATATTTGATATATGTTTTGAGCCCCCTTGTAAATACATTTGACAAAAATTATATTTTGTTACAAAAGAATTTACTCAGATGAAGATAACGAAGCAATTACCAAAACGCACTTTCTTGATTATTTGATTATTATTTATTGATTGGTGGGTTTTATACATTTACCAGAATCGGTTTATGGCATGAGAAATACGAGATACAAAGTAATGAAGATTTATTAACTGTCTATTACGAGAAGAAATCGCGCCACTTAGTCTGAATCAGTCTGTTGCTGTGGAAATGAGGCGGAGTCCATTATTAATAGGGAAGATGAAAAAAGTACATTAAAACTAATGCGTTTATAGCGCACTGGCTAATGAATTTTTTTTCTAACTTCTAATTGCGATGCAGAGAAAATGTATTTACTGCGCTCTGCCAGTTAAACGCGCACACACACAAAAGGCATTATATTATTAAGGAGACCCGAGAACACAAGAATCGATTAAGAGTTTACTTTGAAAAATTAATTTAATCTTATCTATAAAAATATATAGGTGTGAAAAAGCATGATTTTAATATAGTAGTAATATTTAAAATGAAAATTAAACCATCCTACGAACCAGAGCAATTGAATACAAGTGTGACTTCTTATTAAAAAGAAAAATTTTTTAATTCAAGTTTTATTTGAACAGCACCCATTTTTTGGAATACAATAAAATTTTTCATCTGCATGATATGCCAAACTATTGCTGGAATTGACGCCAAGAGATATAAATTTTAATGTATTTTGAAATATGCTTTATCTTTACTTTGTTAAATAAGGTAGTCATTTTCATCAATGAGTCTGTGAGTGAAAGTAGGTTTATGGCGCAAGAGCCAAATTTCACTATGCAGTGCCAAACCATGTGTAACCGAGATCCAAATGTGGAGATATGGAAGAAAAAGGAAAATTGTATTGATAAGAAAGACAGTTAAAAATAGAGAAGGATCGCTAAGGTAACCCGGCGGCGCGTCGCCCGTTTTTATTACAGACAGTAAGCCCTGTAATACAGAAAAGATTACTAGAGTACTTCGGGGTCTAAATAAGGTAAGCCCCTGAAGGAATTCGATCTTATAAAAGAAACACTTTTAATTTGTGAGGTATAATAGCTTAAAATTATTATTATTTTGTCGAAAAGCTAACATTCGGCGACGGGATTCCAACCAGAATTAATAAGGTGTATTTTACCTCGAAACATATAGCATAATAAAATTGTGTAATATTTTAGCTGAATATAAAAAATTATAATTTACCTCTTGAAAATCGGAGGATAAAGAACAATAGATGAATTTAAAATGGCAATGGATAAACCATGTAAAGGAAGTTTGTAAGTCAAGTTTTGGTCAAAACTAGATCCAGAAAAAAGAAAATGGTTGAAAGAAAAACTGAAAAAGTCAGACGACAAACGCTATTGGATTCTTTTGTAGATTTTTGACACAAAATTGATTACCATTAAACAAAACTTTGAGATATTTCATTTCGTTTCCTTTTGGCATCTTTGAAACCTTTCCAAATAGTAAGAAATTACAATATTTTTCAAAGAAAACAAATACTACCAACAGTTTCCAGACATCAAGAAAAATAATGTAGGAAATCATAGAAAGAGAGTTTCTATAAAATAAAATTTATTTATAACATAAATGTCTAGTGATAAACTGTAATGCTATTCCTAACTCATAAAAATATTTTGTTTTTTAAAAAAATTTCTCATTTGAAATATTGAAAGTTAATTCACGTAAAAAAAAATAAATATTTATAAAACAATCAAAATATTCTTTTAATTTATATTTTAACAAGAGTTTAAAAAAATACTCGAAAGAACAGCAAATATTTAAAGCAATGACATGGTTGTCATTTCTCTCTCTCTCTCTTTTTACAACGTTTTTATGTATTTCACTTGGTGTGTCAGTGTGTCATCAAATTTTCGATCGTTAATTTAACGAACTTCCCATCAAGCTAGAGCTCTGAAACTTTGGGAATCGTTTTTACTCACCTTGCAATTCAATATTTAGACATTTGCAACAAGTTATAACAAATATTTAAATTTTTTAAAAAAATAATGCAGTTTAACCCAACCACTTGGCGCGATTTAAAAAATTGCCAAACTTGGCGATTTTTTTTTGGCTGAACATCAAGTCCACGAAGCGGACAAAAGTAGCCACATTTAGCAAAATACCGCCAAAATGTGCAACAAGTTTTAACTAATATTTCAAAAAAAAATTTTAATAAACTTTGCCACCATATAAAAATGTTGGTTTTTATCTCGAATTATTTTATATCTCGTAGTCCTCAATTGAAATTACATTATTGGCAGTTTAGGAAGAAAAACGTGCCAAATATCTATGATATATTGGCATTAATTGAATTTTGAAAATCTTTTGGAATGTCATTAAATTAGCAGAAATGCTAAACATAAATTTGCTTTCAAGGCTTAAGTTTTTAAAAATCACTTCTTTCCTTTTAACTATGTCGAAATATTATTTAATATTTTTATTAATGGAAATTTGTAATAGACGTCTACTTCTAACTCACTCTCCCATGACAAAGATCTTAAAACAATCAATATGCAAACGGTCCCCGAAAACGACAAACGATACATCTGCCTTGAGTAATTGAAACATCGTCTGATAAAAGTGGAGGCGGGAAGGGGTGAAAACAAAGAAGGTATGTGTCGGTAAATCTAGCGTCAATTAAAAGTTATCCGATAGCGTCGAAGGAATGCCTATTTCATCGAACGTCCCGCCACTTTTAGCGAAGAATGTTCCAAAGGCAAGGGACCAATCGATGGTTGAGTTGATAGCAAATAAATGTCTTCCGAAAACATTTCGTTTCTTAATTAAAGGTGATACTTCCCACTTTCTTTCTTTTTACAAATATATTGCCCGTTTGTCTTTGTATTTAGAGGAATTGCAATTAAACAACGTATCTGTGACGTATTTGCTCAGTACGCGGATTGTGTTTAGTGCGACGTGATTAGTTTTTGTACTGCTAGGCTAAAGAATTAGATGTCTCATTTTACACTTTCGTAAGGACATGACGTTGAAAGTAATTTAAAGAATTAACGGATTTTTATAAATTATTTACATCAAATTTTTCTCTCTAGAATATGGAATGTCGATCTGAAAATGTTTGTAAGAAAACAATAAAAAATTTAGTGACATTAAAAGAAATAAGCGCTATTAGTGTCGACAAGGAAGAGGAAAAGGCTATTAATGCATTAGTAAACAATTAAAAATATTCATTTCTTTCATAAAAAAAACATTAATTATTTTTCTTAATATAAAAC
Organism: Nephila pilipes; assembly: GCA_019974015.1. Classification (NCBI taxonomy): domain Eukaryota; kingdom Metazoa; phylum Arthropoda; class Arachnida; order Araneae; family Nephilidae; genus Nephila; species Nephila pilipes. Next base: position 356,262 of record BMAW01077216.1, read on the forward strand.
ACAATTCATCACATAAAACTTTTCCTTCTACTGATAAAAAGCTGGTTTGCGCCATATTTTGTGTGTGTGTGTGCCTGATTTCACTAGTAATGATCAACTTTCAGAAATATATTATGAAAGTAAAATGTTTCTCTAGAAATTCCTATAATACTGATTCACACTAAAAAAAACTGCTTCCGTTTGACGAACTACCTTAAATTATATGTAAATATGTATAGAAAAAAATAGGGTCATCATGTTTTGAATTTTAAAATAAATATAAGGGACTATATATATAGTCTTGGCATATTCTGGAGTCAAATGATTTTGGGTGTTGCATCGCCATTACTTTGCATTTATTCAATTATTCTTTCCCTTCTATACAAAATCTAACACGAAAAAAGCATTGTTTGCCATTAAAAAAAATCAAATGAAAGTTTTTCTTAATTTAGGTATATGAAAATGGGAGCAAAACGTACGTTTACTAAAATAAAGTAATAAGCAAATATTCAGAGAAAGGATTAAGAATACTTATTAATGTAATTCTCCGATATTGGAAACAATTCCAGAAATTCATATATTATTAAAAAATAAACCATTAAATTTAAGAAAAAAAAACTAAATTGTACAGGTAATATAAATATTTTGATTATGTTCATGGAAAAATTCAGTTGATTCGCAATTAAACATATGAATTTGAACAAAAAGCTCGAAAACACGGAAAAGTTTGAGCTTTTATAGTTCTTTAGCAAATTATGTTAAATTACAAATCGTTCAAGTGGAATTGTAAGTTAATTAAGTCGACTAAAAATAAAATTATCTTTCAGTATAAACAAATCATAGTAACAGCAGGATCACAGTATTTAATCAAATATTCCAGGAGAAACATATTTTGCTCATAAAAAAGAAGCTTCAAAATATTTCTTGTTATAATTAATAAATAAAGCATGTCCCCCCCCCCAGCAGCAGTTTAAATATTTTGAATATATATTTAACCCGCCTCCATTCCAAGGGAGTAATTACAGCATCAACAATCTTATAATTAAGTAAAACTACTTTACAAGGCTAAACATATACGTACCATACGTTGCAAATATATTGGGGAACCGTTCATAATATATGGCTAATCTAAAACTTTAGGAAAGAAAATTTAGAAACCATTAACTCTTTACAACAAAATGTGATAAATTACACAGATTAAAAAGGTTAAAGAAAGAAAGAAAGAAAGAAAGCGAGCCTTTTCAAGCAAATCATTCAACCCGAAATTGCATAAGACATTTCAATTTATGGAAGTGTAAAATATTAGCTTCCGTAAGTTAATTTGGTTTGAAGGAATTAAAATAAGGCCCATCGCTCGCACAAGTTTGTTAAAAACTACAATTTATTTAGTTAAAAGCCGCCACGAAAGATATCCAATTTTCACTAAAAACATTTCCATTTTATTATACAATACCATCTTGTTAATAAATTAAAGGAAATTAACTGGGAAAAGGAAAGTACTTTTACAGGTTTAATTAAAAATACGCGATGAAACGAAACATTGTCCCGATTCTATTCAGAATAGGGAAGAGAGGGAAAAAAAACCTTTAATATTAAAATTTTCGAGAAAAAGAATACAATCGAATAAAAAAGAAGAGCTAGAAAAATAAAATCCAATTTCCATGAATAATTTTGGCCTTTGTTCTTTAACATTTCTTAAAAACTATCCAACTACATACTGACCTCAAAAAAGGGTGAGAGGGGGGAGAGAGAAAGAGAGAGGGAAAAAAAAAAGGTAAAGAATAAAAGTTAATATTAATTTCGATTTCCTTGTTTATAAATTGAAAAGGATATTCATTGTTTCGGGGAATAAAAGAATAAAAACCGAGAAGAGAAACAAGTAATATTCCTTTCAATTCCGATCCACAGATTAAAATATTCTAATTACGGCTTCACGCCCTAGGGGTAGAATGATGAAAAATATTTTCGAACCATTTCTACTTTGCTTAAAAATCTTGCTCGAGAACTAAGGCTATTCTTCTTTTCTAGCTCATATTTAGTTCGAAGGAGCTCTTCGTTTGTCAAACTATCGGCACAAAGGACCATAAATTAGAAAGACCATGTCAAAATTCTTGAATATTTTCCCGGTTTATTAATTGCCCAAAGCTTTTGTCTCCGCTATGGCGTAAAGGAAAGGAGAAAAAAGAATTATGTACTTACAATAACTCGAGAGATACGTGCTATACTGAGGAGGGTAATGACTAGAAAAATAAATATTCTGATATTAATATCACTAAATAAGATTCCCCACTCATCTTATTTTTTTACGTTTATAAAAAGTATTTTTAGAAGTTTTTGATTAGTTCGCGTACATAGAAATTTGGCCTTTTTTTTATTCTATGACTTTTTCTTTACTAGTTATATTTATATATATAGATAACAAAAAATTCTTTTGTTCCTGAAGTTGATAAAAAGAGCTGATATCAAATGAATTGAAAAACATAGAAAAATTAATCACTGGAACTATTTTTAACTAGACATCTTTTGTACTACGATATTGTTTGGTGGATATGAATAAAAATGTGTTCGACTTACAATTCCAAAATGGAATTTTTAAATCACACGCATTTTAAAACCAGACATGTTGATAAAATATTATGTGCTGATTTGTTTTGAAAGTTGTTACGTTGCCTATCAATTTCATATTTATCTTTTAAAACTATTTAATAACATAAAATTAAAATTTCCTTACAAAGACAAAAAAAAAAACTTTATGATAGTTTATTAACGTCACTTTTAGAAGTAACACGAGAACTATTGGCAACGGACCTCGAAATTTTGAGCTATGAATGAGTGAATGACATTTAGGGTTTAAGGTGTAACAGCCAAATCTGGCTAAACGGCACCAAACATTTGTTTAAATTATGATTCAGACAGGAAAAAAAATAGAGAAATATAAAAATTGGTTAACAAGAGGCAGATCGAAAATAGAGAAGGATCACTAGGGTACTCCCGGGACGCGTCATCCGTGTTTACTTAAGACAGTTAACCTCATTGGAGAGAAAAATATCGTTTAAATACCTCAGGACCATGATTCCCTTACTAAACTCAAAGAAGACGAGCCTCTGAGGAATAATTTTTAACAATGGTCACGTAACGAGCACGACACCTTAACTGGTACCCGAATCTCTTAACTTCCAACTTAAATCAAAATTCCAACGAGAAGACTTAGAGACACACGACGGGTCTTAGGCCTCAGAACTCGACTGAAACAATACTGGTCATAAGATCGCGACCACTACCACTGGGTTAAAACGGAGAAATCTAATATGAAACATGTATCTTCTGAAAATTGAATGCCGTGCAAAAAAAAATTTATTTTATGCAATAAATATATCTTCAGCTCTAAATTTGAGAGGAAATATTTAACAAGAAATGTGAGCTTCTTCTTATGTGAGGTGAACAGAATATAATGACAATAAATAAAAAAAATGATAAGGATAAGGTGCAGCTGTTCTCATCAAGTAACTACAATCTAATCTAATTCATGTGATGTCACTATCTACTTCTACGATTATGTATCAAAACTGAGATATTCCAATAAATGTCATCAAACTGTATCTCCCCTGCAGTGTATCCTGACGTGTCTGCACTCAACTTCATGGTAAGGAAGCTTATAAAGGCAATGAACAAAAGGAGCTCTCAGTTGTTACCTGTTTTCATTAACAATACAGCATGATAGTGAACTTGCTGGAAAAGGTAAAATCAATAGAACAGAGTAAAAAAATGCAAAATTGTGTATTACAAACAAAATCGAGTTCGTATATCTCCGTAAAAATGTAATAATTGTTAAAATATATTCAATTAACCATACTTTTTAAATGATACCACACACACATTTTGTGTTTTTTTTTGTACACCATGTTAGTAAATTTCCTACACGTGTTGATATATTGATACAAAAAAAAAAATTTTTTTTTATCTTTTTTTCTGTGTTTTCAATAATGTTTTGTTCTAAAATTAGATCAGTTTTTGTTTTTAAAGAATTATTTCAGCTTGTATAGCCTTTTTCTAAAATGATTTTGCTTTCAATTTTTTCAAATGTAATTCGGATTCCATAACCAATTTTTAAATAATATATTTTGTTGATGGGTATAGCTTGACCATTAATTCTAGAATAGCCGAGCTTAATAGTCTGAAGCCTGTTACAACTTTAAATATGTTATTCTCCGACTTTTTGTTCCTCTTCAAAAGTTTTTGATATTTTACAATTTTTTTCAATTAATACATCTTTTTTTTTGTTTCTGGTATTTATTTTTCATTTATTTTACTTTCTTTTGAATTTTATATAATTATACCTTTATAGTTAAATTTAAATAATGTATTTGCATTCACTTTACTGTTAGGTTAATTTTTAAGGTTTGGTTTACGTCTTTTTTCTTTATGGTTCATTTGTGGTTTATTACATATTGTTGTAATTTTAATATTTGAAATAACTTCCCAGTTTATTTATGATTTAAATTCTTTTCATAAATCAATTTTTGATCGATATAAAAACTACTACTATTCACCTTGATAGTAACTATCGCCAAATGCGAAGACTTTTTCTAAACGTGAAATCAGGAACAGTTTTAAAAGCATTAATAGATTAGTTGTCATGGCTACTCAGCACTCAAAGGTGCAGCTTCATAAAAATTGCAGCACGAGGGAGGTAACTGCCCTAATTGAGAAATTAACGTTTAAGGAGAATGGTTATCCATTCGTGCATCAACCTTAACAAGTTTTACTAGAGGGAAATTTTTTTTTTTACCATGTTTCTTTTCGGTAAAGACATATATAATGTTCAAACGCGCACGCACAATAATACTACAGAACTGCTTTTAAAACGCATCACAATTGAATTTAATTAGTATAATATAAACACGATTTTCTTATGTGACTATTGTTTTATATCGTGATATAATAAATTAAATTATCCTTGCTTCCTAAAATATTGTAAGTCAGACTTATGTTTTATATTTAACATTTGAAATTTTATAAATGTCCCTAGGATTAATGCATTATTATATCGATACCTACATTATCCTTTTTCAGCTGATTGATTGTTTTATTAACATGGGACTTGGAAGCAACACGAGGGCAATTGGCAACGGACCTCGTCATTTTAAACCTCGGTAAAATGACAAGGACGACATCTGAATTTAAACCCTTTTCTCCTTCACCACACCAATGTGAGGAATTTGAGACTTGACAGATTTAAAGTACATCAATTCCGTTCACGGCAGATCTTTAGTGGTATCGCGATTTGAACCCACGACTCGCTGAAACAACACCGACTTAGTTCGCGATCATGACCATTCGGGTATCTTATAGCTTAGCTTTATCAAAGAAGGCAAACAAATAATATTTATTGATATATCAAAGTAAATGTTGAAAGAAAAATTAAGTCCTTCAGATTTAACACAAATGTTCTGTTTCAAGAGAAGTGGTGAAATAAGCTGTAAGGGCCCCTCTAATATTTCCTTCAATTCTAAATCTTATTTATAGTATCATAAATTTACATAGTGTATCGAAGAGATAGTCATACAATAATCAAATTCTTTTATTCAAGTTATACGGATATTCACTATACAAACTTACTTTATCTGTGGTATTGATTTCAAAAAGCCTCAGAGAGATCTAACGTTTAAATAATAAATTAATCTTGATTTTACCAAACCCATTTTGGATTCAGGTTTTAGACAAAGTAAAGTTGAGGGTCCGAGCCATTAGCTCTTCGTCGCTCCAATCTGGATTCACTCCAAAAGCTCTTTGTTCAAGGTAGATTTGTTACCCATATTAACTTCTTCACTTCCACTCACAATCTTTATCACGCACTAAACTACCGATTATCAATCTCACTATTCAATTCTTTGCTGCTTAAATATGCACCTCATCATATCTATTCGCAACACTTCACTAAATCTAAGTCAATATATATAATTTGTAACTACAGATTATATAAAATTTTCTCTTCTCTAGAGACCTTTCATAAAGAGAACCGCTTAAAATAAAACCTCGACCCAACGAAGTGAAACGTGATCTTTACAAATTATTTAACTACAGAAATGTATATATGAGCGTAGCAAAACTGAATGATTAGACAGGGTAGATAATCAGAAGTAAAAAATTGGAAGTTAACAAGATTAGTGGTTAGATAATAGTGATTAATTGAGAGTAAATGATCAATCTTTGTAGGTTACTCACTCTCGGAGTGAGTAAGTGAGTGATGATGGAGTTTAATAACTAAAGAACTATACATAACTATGCTGCGCCAAACAAGGTATAACTGTGATCTAGACGTCTGGAAAAAAAAAAGGAAAATAATAATAATTATAAAATTTAGGAAACAAGAAGGGTCGAAAATAGAGAGGGATCGTTTGGGTATCCCGGGGATAAGGCATCCGTATTTATCAACGATAATAAAACCAAAGGAAAAGAATAAGATCACTAGAGTGCCTAGGGCCATGATTCCCGAACCTACCTTTAGAAGGTAGACCCCTGAAGGCTTGGAGTCAGTAATAACTAAGTTAACTGTTCGAATCCTTAATTACCGCAAATTTTAATGTATTAGGGCCCGAGTACGCTAGTAAGATTTCTCTTTGACATTGATGTTAGACTAGATAACAAACGCGTTGAGGTAGAATAGTCGGAGAGAGTATTTCCGCATATCCATAGCCTAAGGAATATTAATAAACTGAAATTAGTTGTCTTCCTGTTCATTTAAATGCGTAATTTAGAGAAAATATTTTTTGACTTACAATGGAAGGTGAATGAAACGATAATCAGCGGGCATTACAAAGTTACGTTCCATTAACCGGAAGGGATTTTGAATTCAAACACGATAACAAGAGTTAGTCGAAGGGAAAATCGCTACAGAGCCTAATGTCACAAAGCTACAAATATTTTATCCAAGAAACTCAAAAAGCAACATGCCCATACCTCTTCTAAATATCTCGATTACAATAATCTTCTTATGGTAATTAGTAATCCAAAAATGGAACAGAAGAATTACACAGTATCGAAAATTCTTCAGCGGAAGCAAGCAAAATAAAAACAGAAGAGCAAACAGTAATCTATAAAATGCTTTGTCTGCACCTTTTACGCTTTTGGTAATTTGATGTTTCAGGAGATTTAATGAACTGTATCGAAACCATCGATTTTGAGATATTTTTTTCCTCCTTCTTTTCTGCAGCATTTTCAGTGACTAAAATATCCGATATTGCTCGGGGTTATGAATTCTGGCGCCAAAACGAATTAAATTTTTCTTTTTTTTTTTTTTAAAACAAGAGTTGGTAAAATAACACAGAGTTTGGGAGTAAAATATAATCTGCCATGAAAACGTTTAGATCTTTGAGTTTGTAAGGTTTTGTTATTTTTAGTTCTGTAAATACTTTAGATGATACATAATCGCAAACAAGATGAAAGTCGGAAAGCAAAAGACAAAAATAAGAATATATATTAGCAACAAAAACAATAAAGGTAATAAAGGAGCTTCAAAATAATTTATCGTAATTTAACAGAAATGCTAATATTATAGTACTTCTAAAGCTTGTTTCTAAAATTTTAGCGAATAAAACATTTTAATACTTAAATTTATTTCTAATTAATTTAAATTAAAAATTAAGCGAGATAAAAGTTCAGGGAAAGCTTATTAGACAAATAAAAACATTTAACCAAGGAAAATTACACTGAGTAACAATGTGTTCAAAATATTGTTTAAATTCTTCACAAAATAATGATAACAATGATAAATAAAATAGTAACAAATTATGCTTAATGAGAAAATTAAAACATAAATTATCTCTTAATGATGTCCTCTTACTTTATTTTCAAAAATATTTTGCACGCAATTTATCTCGTCAGAATACAATAAATATTCTGCATTATTCATAATATAATTATGACATCGTACTAGGTTATTTTGCGATCTTATTATTTTTCTAATTTTACATACTTAAATTTATGTAGCGTATAAACTGATATACGCTAGCATCCACTTATATATTTCTTTTCGGCAGGAAATATTTCAAAAATCGATCTAAAAATTTCTATGTAGTTAGGTACAATCATTAGAGAGGTACCCCTCCACCTCTACACATATAAAACGGTACAGATACGGGAAATAAACACCGCTCTTAATATTTTTTTCCCCTTCATATGATCTGGTTACTAATTTTTAATCTTTTATCTACAAAATGTTAAACTAAAAATACTTTCTTGACACAGTGAAATAAACATTGAAATTGGGAGGAAGATAATATTATAAATTCTATTTTTTTAAAAAAAGAAGTAAAACACTACACATAATATTTTAACTTCGATTAAAAATGTCCTTACCTCAGACGAAATTGCTTCCATTAGTATCTATTTACTTCTTAATTTTATTTCTATTGACAGTACTTAACAAGATCCGATAGAACAAAAAAAAAATTCGATATTATTTTTAAAATTTCAATAAAATTTTTAAAAATAATATCGAAATAATCTGTTATATCTTAATAATCTGTGTTTTACAGATGGGTATTACGATACAACTAGAAACTTAAAGATTCCATTTACTGATTTAATTAATTTCTAGGCAAATATGAAACATTTAAAAATAACAACAGACATGTATAAATCTTTTAATTCACCTCTAATACAAAGATGACTGCAAACATCATTCTTTTTAAAACCTAGGAGTTCGGGCGTAAAGAATAAAATTAATTCCACTAAATAGAAATTTGTGAATTTTAGAAGGAACTTCAACTTAATATATAATTTATTTAAGCTAATTCCATTTATTTTGAATAAATTACATGGAAGACGAAATGATAAATTTAATATAGGAAAATGGTATCGATGACGAGAATATTCATCAAGAAAATGGAAAAAGCATATCCATATGCATTTATTACTTGATAGAGAATTTAATATGCAAGTAGTCTACTAATAAACATACAACCCAATAAATGGATTGGTAAATAACAAGCCTTTTAATTTATAGCTTAAAGAATATGTAAATATGATAGTTAAAATTATAAGGGATTATTAATTCTTTTAACCAACCTAATACACAAATATAGAGAGTGCATTAGTTAAATAAATAAATAGCAGATTACATTAAAGCACTTACAACAACAATATTGGGAACACTATTAAATGTTTTAGTATTATTTAACAGCTATTGTACAAACTAAATACTGTGCTCCCAAACAAATATTAAATTCTCTTATAATCAATATTTATTCACTTCGGTTAAATATAATATCTTTACAATATCATTTGAATAAGTATAATGCAGAATTATATTTTTATTTAAGAAAATGGATATTCTTAAGCCAATTGTATGCAGCATCGAATTCTAGACCACACCAATTTAAAAAAAAAACTGAGTTCGTAAAAATAATTGTAGCTGAAAAAATAATAAAACAGAAAGATGTGGAAATTTTTATAATTAGTTACGTAAAAATATATGAAAATATTTATTTTCCTGCTACGTTTCTTCTCACGAATACATTACGAATAGCGTTTTTAACTATTTTGGAAATATTTGAAACTTGATGTATGTAGATTTTCAAGAAATATCAAACTGTTAGGTTAGAAAAATAATAAACGTATTTATATAACTAGGAAGGAACGGAAGTGATTTCCAAAGAAGCTCGTGTTTTGCATTTTTTTAATGAAAACACTATTTGTAGGTTTAAAAATAAGTCTTGCATATTTATTTGAAGAGAAACATTTCTAATAAAACAATTTTATACTTCCTTTTCATACCTAAGAAATTTAAAATAATAACAACAGAAACGCTGATGTTTTATTTCAATTCTAAAAATAAGCTTTTTATTTCATAAAAATGAAATTTATTAAATATATTTAGTTCCCTAAAAATAAAACATCAAAGAAAAATATTTTAATAAACAATCCAAATACCTCCAATTTTTTTCTCTTTTTTCGAATTTAATAATTTTTTGATGAATTGTACTAAACAACTCAACTTTCCTATTTTGATAATTCAAACTTCTGTATTTTTATGTATAAGAATATTTAACAGATGATTCGCTTAAAATGATACTAATTTTACATCCATTTTGAAATCCGGTTTAAAATTAGTTGGCTGGTTTTATTGGCACAAGGGTCACATTTGGAGCCAAATACTCATTTATTGACTAGTAACCGAGTGTATCAAGAAAGTAATCGTTACAAATGTATAACTGTGATCCAGATGCAAGGTGAAGGATGGAAGAATTAGGTTAAGTATTGGTTGACAAAGGAGATTCGAAAATAGGGAAATATTGTTTAGACATCCTAAAGACTAGTCAATTATGTTTTCCAAGATAGTAAATCTCATAGGAAAAAGAGAAATGATAACCGTCCGTTCAAAATGGTTTACTAATGTTGCATTTGCATCGGCACTTAGTAGAACAATATTTAAATTTAGAACTTCCTTTAAATGCTTGATGCTCAGATTCTTTGACCCGTAAAATATGATCTATGGTTTTTAGGCAAATAAATAACTCAAAAGAAGGATTATTCTCACTGAAGTACAAATAACAATAAACTTTATTCGCTCGTCTTCACAAATTCTAACTACAAATACAGCGCGCCGGCGATTCTACTGAAATTCTATTTTAACAAGTTGAGTAGTTCGCAGCTTCTTCTCCCGGACGCGACAACTAATAACGAATTTCAATAATCAGTCATTCTGGTCCGATATCTGTCAGATTATCAAAAGAATACCGTACTTTATATTCATTCTTTTTTTTTATCTTTAATAGTTCCAAATTTACAAAAAGTTTTAGTAGTTTTAAATTACTTATTCCTACGATTTTTATGTTCATAACTGAGCCATAATTTTTAAAACTAAGTACTTATTTAATAATCATTATTAATTTTATTAGTTTTATCTTGTAAAAATTATGATTTTCTTTAGATATTAAGATTACATACAATATTCCTTTGTGTATATATATATATATATATATATATATATATATATATACAGAAATTTTTTTATAGATTTCCAAATAAACTACGATTAACTATGAAAGTTATTTCAAATGTTAACATTATAAAACACAACTGAACAAGACATAAAGCATAAACCTAACGAAAACTAAACATAAAAAATGCGGGCTGAAAAGTGAATGATAACACATTAATCAAATTTAACTGTAAAAGAATAATTATAAATTCAAAAGAAAGTATATATCAAAACAATACCGTTTTGAACCTTCTGTGCGCTTCCCTTATTTTGAATCATTTTTTGTTTCATGCATTTGAATCTAAGTATAAAGCACTATACTCCTCTTAAATAATATAGTCTTTTTTTTCATCATTAATAATTATTACTACTTTTTCAACAAAATCAACAGCACACACACACACACACACACACACACACAAAATAAGAAGAGAAATGCTAGAAATTTAAAAAGGGGGAAAAAAAATGTCTCATTTCAGAAAGGTTTTTCTCGTCTCCATCAATGCAATAATTTTAATCAGTGAAACAGCAAACTGCATGAACAGAATCCAGTTTAACAAGCTTTAATTATTTAGAAAGCATCAAAACTGAAAACTGCTCGCAGCAAATAAAAAAATAAAAAAAAGGAGGGAAATTAAAGGAAACGTACCCGACTACCAACCAATGTAAATTACTTTCTTAACAAAAATAAACTGAAATGATTAGAACCGACTCTCGTTAACAAATTCAAGAACTCGTCATTAAAGATACAATCTATTGATGGGCTTTGGTTATTTCTCGTTCATTAGCAAAAGGCGCTCGCATTACCGTAATTAATAACCAAAACATTACTGTCTCGTATCAATTAGCCATGACATTAAATGCAAGGCAGCACAACAAATGCCGAATAATTGGAAAATAAAAGAGCTCGTATTTATTGTAAGGAAATTTGAGATATAACAGGTCAAAGCATCGTAACTTACTTTAGATCTCTTTTGTTTTTATGAAACCCAATGGATGTAATAAATAAGGTGTTTTCGGCTAATGGCGACTCGTATGCTAGGGATTTAATATTTTTATCCTTTGAGTCTAGGACATGTCTGATGGCGTTTACAGTCAATTTGTATGGCTGGCAAATTTATGGAGAAAAGAAGTCTTATTCAATTATGTATATAAATTTTGTAAACATCCATTTAAGAAATATTCTTATGCAATAAATATATTAATTTATAATGCATTCCAAGTAATTCTACTTTTCGGTAACCGAGATAAAAATGTTCAATTAAACAATATTAAAGCCCTAAACTGATAGAAAAGTAACAAAACAAATAAAAAATTGAACGATTTTGGTTTAAGAGACAAAGTTGCAAAAGATGATTATTTCAAATTAAAAGTAACTGTGAAACAATGCCATAACACTTGGTTTGAATTATCGTTTCAATAGAATAACATTACGAGCCTCATGATTTCGAGGCACAGCAAAATGCCAAGGGAAAATCCTGAATGAGTATCTCACTCGCCAAACTTTCACACCCCTCCACGTGAGAGATTTAAGAACCTGATTGATGTACCATGAGGCAAATCTTATTATTTGCAAGCTAGTTTTTTGATGGAAACTGGATACGAACTCACAATTCCTTTTCAACATCAACTTAGAGGCTCCTGAATTTTATATTTAAACTACAGTAGGAATACGGTCAATGTTTCGCGTACAAGTTAATATTAATACAGATTTTACTATACCGATTTCATAGGTAAAATATATATTCGCAACATTATATGTATGAAATAGTTTTCAGGACTTGGCAGTGATCGCGAAGAACTTAAGGGGAAAATACCCCTCATAATTCTTCTTTGATTGATTATTTTGCTTTAATGTAGAAATAAAAAGATTGTAATCGTACTTAGCTATCAACAGCAATACAGTTTTATTTATTACAAATATTTCGTCTGCATCAACTACAATGCTGATGAAGAAATAGCTTTATTTACATATTGTAATATTAGTAATTTATTACTTCATAGTATACTGAAATAATTATTAGAAAAAATACAGTCGAAATCACAAAATTATAAACTGACATCTTCCTATGTACTCGCAACTTTAACATTTCTTGTTCATAATTTCCGAGCAATTATCTCCTTTTTTTCAAAACAAATTATTTTTTTAAAAAAATCAGTTTTGAATATTTTACGTTAAAACTCCACGTCACATAAATAGACGACAAGTTTATCGTCAAAAAGAAACAAAATTTACTTAACCACAAACGACCAATCGGGGTGGGAAAAAAAAAAATTAATTCCGCACGGAACCCCAACTAAAAGCTATTACGAAACTTTCCTCACCACAACACCATAAATCTCCCAATAACGACATTAATTTGAAGAGGCAACGTCAAAAGGAGGTACAAGGGGCATTCACAAAAAAACCCCACAGATATTCCTCGCACGTAAAAGAAATGCGATCCCCCAACCACCACATTCCGCACGACACATCGAGTTCAAATATCCCTTCTCGGTCATATTCTTCTTATTATTACCACTACTAGAGTAGAAATCCCAACTAACAGAAAATTCAGCCCCCATCCAAGAAAAGGTCCCCTAAAAGCAATAAAAGAGAAGGTTTATATCATCAACTTGGGGAATATTATGCGGACGGCGGAAGTTGGTTTTACTCGTCATTACGCAAGTGACATGTACGCTCTTTATATGTGGGATTCTCCGGTGTATATTAGCTTCCACGATTGCACAGAGACCTTCTTCCGGCCCCAGATGTCATAAAAGTTATAAAAGTTCATAACAGTGGGCACACGGTGCCTTTGCTAAATGTTTGCCGGCAAAACGTTACCCGAGAATTTTTCCACTACCGCCTAAGTGTTTCTCGTGGCAAGTTTCTGAAGGACTTTTAACGGTGGAACTTTTCGAAAAGGTATATGAATCACTTTTGGAACATCTCGAAGGATATTTTAGTTGGAAAGAAGCAATTCGTGTCGATTTGAAGTGAAGTGATGTAATTTTATAGGGGTGAGTTACGGAAACACTTAAGGCTTGAGAATTTCGATGGAAATTTTTTAAGCGTAATTTTCAATAATTTTTTTTTTCCATAATACCGTGGAAGAGGGGGAAATTTAAATATTTAGGACATCGAAAGACACAATAATAATAAAAAAGAAATGAGTCACGCTACAAAACTAAAAGATTAAAGGACGAATATGGTGATTTGCTAATACATTTTTTCTTAAAAATGCTAAAAAATGAGACATTTTTCAAAAATAAAAAATATCAACTATGTTATGAATAGTTCAAAATTGATCTGTCGTGGACGCAATTGCTATTATTTATTCCTTTGAAACCTAATATTTTCATTAAATTTGTAATCTACATTCTGTTGAACGAAATAAGTTGCTAATATAGTCATTCATTCTGGTAATATTACCAATCATAATGGTGATATTTTTACACGAGGACCACAAATATAATGGGGAAAATATATTTGTAAAATAATTATTTTAAAAAATCGATATTGCCTTTTTTAATTTCATTTTAACATATGCAAACATTTTTTCCCTCCTTTTTCAGTAGGATTCTCGAAAAAGTAGAATTTTTCAAAATGAATATTAATTAGCAAAACGTAAGAGTACTTGCGAGCCCCAGGCTCCACAAGACAAAATTACAATCAAACTAAAGGGAGGGGGGGGACTTTTAAATTCTAATGTATTTTTTATTTTCGCCAGCGAAACATTCTTAAGTACAAAAACGTTATCAATATTAACAACAAAAAGAATAAAAACAGTCGATTATCCCATAAAAATCAATTATTAAATTAAATCCTGAAACAAAAGCCAATGATAAATGATAAAAGGAGACAGTAATGATCTGTTTGGATATTAAAATAAAAGCAGGCGATACAATATTAAATTAAAAAATATCTTAGTAATCTAAATATACCTAAACAAATTAAATGTAATTATTATAATCATAATGTATTATAATGTCAATTTTATTGAACCTAACTTCCTGTATCCTTTATTTTATGCCATACACATTTTTGCTGACGCCTTTTTTCTCAAAACACAACGACAGGTTAACACATGTTAACATTTGAGAAAAAAAAATGATGTACTGAACGCAGTGTTACTAAAATTTACTTTACAAAGTAATGTAAATAGAGCAGAATCAGCTTTTCAAAAACATTCGAAGTTCTCTAATTTCTAATTTTATTGACAAGTTAATCGGCATATAATGTTTGGTAGAGAAATGAACAAACTATTAACATCAAAAGCCTCTCATTTAAATAATAAAATTTAAGGCAATTCACTAATTTACCTTCCTCTAGCGGCTTATTTCATATCACAATGACATGTCTCCATTTGCACGGTAATTATTGAGAGTAGCTTTAATTTATCTGCATCTACAGAGTCAATTCATAATGCAGAGCACTTCATTTAAAACAATCTTTGTACTAAATAATTATTATTCAAGGTATTGAATCGTGTCTTACGAAAGCTAAATCCACCACAGTCAACAATTAATATCCAAACTGATAGTTGTATTAATTTAACCACCAGCTAGACCCATTGCAATTAAGCATCGCAATAATTTTCTCCGTCCTTTTCAAATAAGGCATTAATAAACGATATTAAGTAAATTCATATCACGTGGTATGCTTCGGTTCGCGAACAGTCTGCATTGTTATTAGATTTTTTTTTTTATCATGCTGCATTAGATTGATTTTTGTATGCATTTCATTCAATGCATTAGATTTTTTTTTGTATGCATTTTATTCTAAAATAGTCTTTATTATTATAACTTCAAAAGTTGTAAAAATAAGTGATAGCTCTGCTAGAAAGCCTAATAGAATTAATATATTTTTAAAAGACAGATGGAAATAACAGCTAAACATGATAATGCTGTTTGTGTTTGTAATCAACCCAAGCGGTTTGTTTTGGCGAAATCTATCACTTGTACCATCGGACAGTTCAAATGCCGTCCTTGTCTCTTGACCGAGATTCAAAATTAAAAGGTCTGTCACAAATAGCCCTCGTGATGCTACGCACTGCGACGTTAATAAAGAATCACAAACCTCCCCCCTCTCGACAATCTACCTTCTATATTAGCAAGTACCCACTACTTTCAGTATAGCATTTTAGCTTTGTTAAGTCGTATAATTGTGGCTGCGATAGTCTAGTAGTCATGGTTTCGGATTCGTGGCCGGCGGTTTTCGTTCAGTCGCGGTTCGATACTTGGCTGCTAAAGATAGGCCGTGCAGCCGGGGCTGATGCACGTTAAATCTGTCGGGGCCCGAAGTCCTCCGGTTGGCGTGGTGTGAAAGTTAGGAGAGGGGGTGCCAGCTCAGGTGTCGTCCTCGTCACTTGACCCAGGTTCAAAATGACGAAATCCGTCGCCAATAGCCCTCGTGTTGCTTCTAGTATGACGATAATAAAAACTAAACTAAGTCGTATAATCCAGGAAGATATCCACAAAAAAATTTCTCTATATTACATGTATTGACGACACACGAAAAGATATATACAAAATATTATGATAATCTCTAATCATAGCCTAGAACTAAATTACTTCGACTCAGATGTCTCTCCAATAATCCTACGAACGTTTAACTAAGCGGCAACTCTCGTATTTCTCACTCACTTCTTATTTTCCTCCATTTCACTTCAGATCTAAATGCATGAGTGAAGCAAAGCTTGGTGTGATGTAATTGTTTGTTAAAGTAGCACTCAGAAACAACACGAGGGCTATTGGTGGCGGACCTCGTAATTTTGAACCTAAGTCAGTGACGAGGTCGACACTTCAGCTGGCACCTTCCTATCCAAGTTTCCACACTTCGCAAATGGCAGGAATTGGAACCTCGAGCAAATATTACGCGGATCAGCCCCGCTACACAGCGGGTCTTTAGTGGCATCACTCACGACTCCACAAAACATACTCCTGCCGAGAGTCCGTGATCAAGACCACAAAGCTACCACAGCACAAAGTAGAGCTTGGCGGATTGGTGCAGTGACATTGAACAGTTATGTGTTTATTTGTGTGTATTAATTCTTCGTAATAAAATCAGTTTTCATT
Source organism: Nephila pilipes (assembly GCA_019974015.1). Lineage (NCBI taxonomy): Eukaryota > Metazoa > Arthropoda > Arachnida > Araneae > Nephilidae > Nephila > Nephila pilipes. The sequence goes on from BMAW01077216.1 coordinate 373,285, forward strand.
TTCCCCATATTCCTTTTTAACTAAATCCATAAAAACAAGGTAAACATAACATGGTTCTGGGAATTGAACGGATTCATTCTATTTTCATTAAAACAGGGGGAAAAAATGCTTCAGTCCGCGAACGTTATAGTTTGAGAATCGAGTTTCGGAACGAATTAAATTCGTGAACCGAGATACGACTGCAACTAAAATAAGCTACATTTCCTAATAATATATTTCCAGGTTTTATATGGTCGCATATCCTATAAAAAGAACTTTATTAACATGCATCCAACACCAGAAAGTTTTTTTTAAAAACCGACATTGCGCGTTACAAGAATTTAAATCAAAGCTTTACACCCATTTCTATCACCAAGAACATCGAATACTTTCTAATTTACTTCAAACGGGAGAACTAGAAACTGTAATGTAACCAACCACCAACAAAATGGCGTTGAATGTGAAGATCAGACCGTATGTTTCCCGCCTGAAACCGGTTAATGAATCTGCACAGTAAGCAAGTAATGCAGATTCGCAGAAAACGTCCGAATAATTCTGTTAGCTTTAGAATTCTGTAGCGTCGGGGTTCGTTAAAGGGAAAAGTTGAATTGAATTCAGGAAACTCTGCAATTAGAACGTGCACTCCGGAGGATTCGAAAAGAGATTATTGGCTATTCACTGGGTTTACAAAATTAAGAGGCATTCAGGAAAAATTTTGAGGTTTGTTGTAGTGAATAATAAAAGTGCCTGTCTGCGGTGGAGTTTTCTATATTGAGGTAATTTGAAGAGAGATTTGAGAAGAAATATTTCCTGAAAGCCGAAGAAATTGTTGAAAGTTCAGAGCTATTTCTGGAAAGGGTTCATTTTCTAGCGGAGTGTTCGAGATTTAAAATTTTGCTTGTTATTTCTTTAAACATAATATTTGGTTTTAAAATTAAGGCTATATTAACCGAAGATTTTACAGGAAAAAAAAAAAAGAGTACCGTAAAATCTTGACTATAACACGTACTTTTTTTTCCACATTTTGGTCCGTAAAAATAAAGTTGCGTATTATACTCGTGTAAAAATTAAAAAAAAAAAAAAGTTTTTAAGTATCGAACAACAAACGTGCAGCCGTTGAAAGAAACTGCTGTAACACGCGTGTTGCGCAGGTGTTCTATTACAAAACAGGTGTTCGTTTACACAAACGGGAACTTATAGTACATGTCGCGTATTACGACGGCACCAATAATTATGACTTGGACGCAACAACAATAGATTCGATGTGTTCTAGTGAAAGTAATCAAGACCTATAATTTGACAGTATTGTTTGATATGTGTTAAAAAAAATTCTAATGAATTTGACGTTTTCGTTTCTTTTCATAAGAAAAATTTAATTATGTATAGAAAGTTCAATTCAACTTGTGCAATTTTTAAATAAAATATTGCAATGTTTTGGATGTGTATTATAGTCAAGATTTTACGGTACATTTTTCAGATGCTATTGATCAGCACTTGGAACATAACTATAACACTAACGATATTAATTTCTGATCTTGAAAGAGAACACAAAATTCTTATGAGGAAGACGTAAATAAAAGTCACAATTAAATTAATATTGCCAATATTCCATTAAATTTTTTTTTAATGTTAAACGTTAAATATAAAAATCAGGATAAGATTTTAACTGTAAGATTATGTTTACCTCTTTAATAAAATTTATAAATAATACTAATAGAAAGACACCGAAATTAAATAATTTTTGAAAAAAGACACATTAGAAGAGCATGAGATATTGACAGCGGACTTCGGAATTTTTAATCAAGATCTAATAATAATGATGACCCCCGAGATATGATATATATATATATATATATATATATATTATATATATATATATATATATATATATACATATGATATATCACACACACACACATATATATATAACTTCTCTCTCAGATAGCTTCCATACTACACTACTGGAAGATTCTTAAAGCTGTGGTTTCTACGAAAGCGGATCCGTTACCTGACGGCCGCAATATTACTGTGGATATAACGTCATTAAAATGTTGTCTTAGTAAACCAGGTTTCCTAGAGCGTTGAATACCACGTCACTGGTTCGCAAAGACTACGTCATCCACTGTAATATTACAGCCTTTCGATAACGTCATCGGTTTCTTACGAAACCGTAGCTTCAGGTCTGATGCCGTTTAACATGCAGGAGTTCTGATTATTGCACAAGATGGATCTGTAATGGAATCAGGACTCGAACATGCAACTCGATAGGTACATCGCTGACCACGAGCTTGGAAACACATTTTTCGGGCACAGAAAATCATAAAATCCAGTACATTATTACGTTGTGGTATAGTAAAGGTTTTATTATTAATAAGAAATAACCGAGATATCAGTATAAAATTTATTCTGAATGTTAACTAATCTCTATGCACATAACGTTAAAAATTACAGCTATTCATGTTGGTTCGTTTGATATCAGGCAGCTGCAGATGGAAATAACCTGAAATATGGACAAGGTATAAGTGATCGAGTTCTATAGTGATGGTCTTCGAATGGTCGAGAAACATTGGAAGAAATGTATAACTTTGGATGGTGACTAGTAGCGAAGACTTAAAAGTATTAAAATAAAATTTCTATATATATTTGGATATCTATTTAGTTGCAATGAAAATTTTACGATATCCTGCGAAGAAAAAAAACTTTGCGATAAATTAAGTACATAAAAGTCTCTCTCTCACTCATACTCACACACAATAAACATGCAGAATAAATTTCATCCATTATATCTCGATTATTTCTCAGTAATAATTAAGATACTCCCTTTTATTATTTCAGCAACCCTTTTACCATCAATAATTTTGGCAAAATATTATTTTTCTGAATATGAGTTCGTCTCTCTACCAAGAGTTAATTTCAATTAATAAGTTATTTGGAAATGCATTCCCGTGCTTCATTTAGATTCAAAAGATATTTTTAATAATATATAAACCGAAACTTCGCAAACAATTTTATGGCAACACAAATTCATAAACTATAATAATGCAGTTAAGTGTAGCTAAATATATTTACCAGCTCAATGAACAATTCTATACGCAGGAGACGTAAGGCATACCTTTCACAGTCTCTTGTATAAGATAATCTCGAAGCAGAGGGTTCCTTTATTATAACTAAGGAATCTTCTCACACTCTCTTATTACTAGAACCATTACGCAATCTTAACCATCACGGAAAGGCAAATATTATCCCAATCTCTTAAAACCACCAAGAAGCCTCCACTGCAACTCAACACGTTTCCCTCTCACCAAAATCCCCAGGAGAGAAAGAGAAGCCACTATAACGGCGCCATTTCCAGGCGCAAACTATTCACACACGAGCCGATCCATAAGCAAACCAAGAAATTTCATTTACTAAATAATAACCCCCTTTTCCTGCTAGTCAACAGCATCGAGCCCGACTAAAACCGAGGTAACCAATGACGCGAGAGAGAAAACTTACACATTTCGCACCCCGCTCTTTTAATGCAGACGTAAAACTTATTTCCCGGATTCTTCCGGATAGAGATTGGAAGGAGGGTGGGGTGGATGGAAAGAGGATTTTCACATCCAACCAAATGAACGTTAAGACGCGTTAAGTCGATGTGTCGCAAGTCATTACTTTTCGTTAACTCTGCTTTAAGTAAGTGTCGCAGAGAGGGGGGTGGGAGTATATTGCGAATGAGGGTGCTAAGTTTTGATTAATTACGATAAGTTATTTTACCTTCCCCCGTCCCTTTTCCTAGAAACAGGAAACAAGGAACGGCGCGTTTTGTGTTTAGTAAGGAACGGAGAGGGGAGAGAGAGAGGTAAGTGACAGCAATTGTCTAGGAGTAATGCCGTCGTTTGGTGTAGGAAAAGCCACGACGGAGAAACCTGTTTTTAGTTTTGTTGTTTTCCTTCCCGCAGGTATGTGTACGTATAAACACCTTTAATCAGTGACTTTAGAAAGCTTTTAATGTCTCTTCCAAAGTTAGGAGAGGGCGCCGGAAAATTTCTCGTCATTACGCCGCTTTTATATCGAGGTGAATGGATGTTGGAGGCGACAAATTGAGTGTTTTGCGCTCCAGTGAGCGCCGCTTTGATTTTTCGGGGGTGGAAAGAAATAAGAGGAAGGTTTTCGAATCCCATCAAAATCCGCCGCGACGGAGTTTTGTGACAAGAATTGAAAGGTAAGCTGGAAGTTAAGTAGCGACATTGAGCCGTGATATGTAATAAAGTTTGTAATTCGTTACTCTGACAAATCTGAAGCAATAAAAGTGTTTCGTCTTAATGATTTATGAAAGGTGCCATTTAAGAGAACAGCCGATAATTTTTTTTTTGATTTTTTGTTTCTGTTAAGTAAACGGTTTCTAACATACATAAATGTTTTTGTTTTTAAAACGTTTAAATCGAAATAATACAAATTGAAAGTATACCATTGGCGAGATTATGTTCAAATCATTTTATTCCCGAGTTATGATTCGATATCCTAGAAGTATTTTTAAGACATCGATGATTCTACTAAAAAATTGAATGATGAAAGAGTTCATTTCCCCCAATACTTCTCTAAAGTACTTCAAGGAATAAAAATTATTGTTCTGATCTACTCAATTCCTTCACGAGGAAGAGTAATTATTTTGCTTTCGCAGATATCCTAACTATCTCCAAGATGTCCAGTAAGTATCGGAATTGAAGTAATAACAAGAATATTGAAGAAATATGTACGACGAATTATTGAAGATATATGTACCAAATTTATTGAAGATATACGTATGTACCAAATTTATTGAAGATATATGTACCAAATTTATTGAAGATATACGTATGTACCAAATTTATTGAAGATATATGTACCAAATTTATTGAAGATATATGTACCAAATTGATTGAAGATATATGTACGATGAACTAATAATTCAAAATATGACTCTCCTGCATCAACACACTGCTTCTAGCACTTTTGCCAGTTTTTATACATATCCAGGAAGTCATCAACAACTAAGTTCTTTAGGCATCCTGTCGAAGCCACTTGAAACGTATCAATCAGCCCGAAACGATGTCCTTTTTTTTTTTTAAATCTCAGGGAACAAAAAGAAGTCGGAGGGTACAGTATCTGGTATGTAAAATCGTTCGGGATAGTTATACGACGTTATGCTTGGTCAATACTTTCCTTACAATTCGCGATGTGTGAATATGCGCTTTGTTATGGGGGTATCGGCGATTTTCTTTGGAAGCGGCGGACCTTAATCCTTAGATGTTCCGAGTACTTCTGGATAAAATTTACAGTTTACTGTTTGACCCGCAAGCACAAACTCTTTACGGACCACATCTTTCGTATCAAAAAATACAAGACCATCGAAGTCTTCCCTGCCAACTTGAGTTTCTTGTGCCACTCAAAAACACACGTTTTGAACATAATTTCGTAAATGTAAGTTTGACGGATCATATCGAAATAATCCCTACCATATTTGTTCAGTTTAGCGTAAAATTTAACGGCACAAAGCTGCTCGGAATTTTCGCTCTCGGCTCAAGCACTAAGTATGCTTTTACTTTGGGAGATATATAGACACTCTAACGGCTCGGAAACAACTCCTAGCTCACATCACACCTCCTGCTATCCAATGCATCCACAGGACCACCCTCCACCCCTCCACATTGGCTGAGAAAAATCAGTATCGTTACTTATCAGACAAATCATGAATATTGTTTTGTTGGTGATATATACAAGTATAAACAAAAATTTCATGCAGAGTTTTTGTGTTTCTTTTGTTTTACTAAAACACAGAATTTCCAAGTAATAGTTTGCGAGTGTGTGTGTGAATCTGTCACTAGCAGTAAATACAACATATACAATTCCTTCCAGAAATTTTTTTTAGATAAACTTTACGAAAATTAAATATATAAAAGCCAAAAGTTTAATTCTGCAAATTTCGAGAGCTAGCTCTAGGAATAAGAAATTTTCAGGTAAACAAGCACATAAAAATGCGGAGAGATTAACGAATATTGTAATTTAATCATTAGTTAGTGTACATACGTTATTTTTCACTGAGCTATTGCTGAAATGTTCCAGATCAATTTCGAGAAATACGAGGAGAATGTTTAATGGAAGGGGAAAAAAATGATAAAGCTTTTATTCTCTCAATTTTTAGAGTTTCACAATTTAATTTGTGCACTAGAAGAAAACTTAAAAAGAAAAAAAAAGACCCGGAGAATTTAAATAAGAGCATATCTTCTGCTATTTTCTTTCGATTCAAGATAAGATTTTTCCTTTCAACAGCTCAAACGCATTCAAGCTTTTTTAGCATTACAAAAGCAAAAAAAAAAAAAAAAAAAAACCCTGGTCGGTAAGAGCGTAGACCTTGAGATTGGAAGATCGTGAGTTCGAATCTCGCGCAGAACGAAGAAACACTATGTATGCTAATGGCGGCTGGTGCACGTTAAATAAGGTCATGGAGAAGATAAAAGTTCAAGAAACACTGGGAGAAACAAATGTATACCTCTTGTTGTAACTGGCATGCTGCATTTGGCTAGAAACCTTTTGACAGACTAAATGGAATGAGCCGGCTCGTTATCTAGGTAAAAAAAAATTGCCGTAGGGATTCTTTATTAATTCTTACAGTCTCAGCAATTGCACGAACACTTAATCGACCGTCAGATCGAATCAGATTACCTATCTCTTCGATATTGTCATCCGTTTTTGACGCGGAAGGGCGACTCGGGCGTGCCTCATCTTCAACTTTCCTTTCTTTTGGCCACCTTGAAAGCTCTTAAACTATTCAAAAACACATACGTGCGATAAAAATTCATTGCCATGCACTTCTTTCAATAAATTATCAGTACCAGTTTTTCCCAAATTTCATAAGAAATTTCACAACAATTCATTGCTCGCTCATCATATTTCAAGCAAAACGGAAAAAAAAAAAATCCTAATAACGAGAAGCACTGCATTCGAAAAAGAAGGCTTCACGCTAAACAGCTGTCGGTCGCTGGCTTTTCACGCATGCGTACTTCTTCTGTAGCAGCGTCAGTCTCGTTATTTAATAGCCCCACCTCGCAGATAAAATCGCTAAAACCAACAAAAACAAGTATCCCTCTCAAACATATGTGATGATAAAACTTACATTAAACGCTTTCCGGTATTTATATGAATTTAACACGAGGGAATAAGCAATTTTTCTATTCAATAGCGCAATCAAAGAGAGATTTATGTATAAAATACAGAACAATACTACACAGTTCCTTCCATTCCGGATTATCGGCTAAGACAAAAGCTTTAACAAAGGAATCGTCGAGGAGAACTTAGTTCGATAATTGCAAAAGAAAGAACGCGTTCGATTCGAATTGAGACAAATGGGAACCAGAATTTTCTCATGAATAACTTAGGGAACTAGGAAAAGGAATATAAGAAGAAAAAAAAAAAAGGAGGGGAGGGGATTGTAATAATAAAGGAAAGGGGGAAAAAGCGGAACCTTTAATCTAATTCGCCCAAAAGAATGTCTTCGGAGACAGAGCATTGTGATTCAAAGTTCTGGTACGCTTCGCCGAGTGTTGATAGAAATCGTTTTCATTTTGGAATGAGATGGAGTTTTCCATCTCTTCGAGAAATTACATCTAGGAAGGGAATGTTTACATTTACACCTTAGGAGGAAATTTAAATTCGCACAAGCAAATAATGATTTGGGAGAGTTAGTTTGAGGACTCGGATGGAAAAGAATCCGTTTCACGGGGGATAATAAGACAGTTCCTCCACTTCCGGGTATGACGAAAAAAGAAGTAAAAATTCCGAAAAGAAATTGTATTTGTTTGGAACATCATTGCATAGATAATAGCTTGGACCCAACCTTTCAAAAATATTTACACATTCAATACAATTAGTTCTTATTTCAATCGATTTTTTTTATCACAATATATAGATTTCCTTTATACAATTAAAAATATATTTATTAATACCTGTTTTAAATATTAAAGGAAGAAAAAAGTGTTTGTTAACTTCCATCGCGCAAGCGTGCACTGTGACACTCATAAAAACGAATACCATTCTTGATAACACATCATTAAGCATTCTATGCAGTAAATTATTTTTTGTTGAGAAAAAAAAGTTTTAGAAACGCTAATTCCTTTATTTTTGATTGACTGATTGTTTGTTAACGTCGCACTTAAAATAAGCAAAAGGGTTATGGGACGACATAATTCTGAACCTTGGTTAAGTACCGAAGACGACATTTGAGCTGGCACCTCCCTCTCTTAAACTTCCACACCAATACATCGAGAGTTTGTTTGGTTTTATTAAAGTCGCAATAGAAGCAACAAGAGGGCTATTAGAGACGGACCTCGTAATTTTGAACCTCGGTCAAGTGACGAGGACGGATCGGATCATTATGGTATACCGGGAATGTGTAACCAGTATTTACCCATGGGAAAGGAAGACAGTAAAACACGTGGTAAAGGAAAAAAATAACTAGGGTATTTCGCGCGAGTGACGCCCGTACTCACATGAAGAAGATAAGTCCTGAGAGCGAATCAGGACTCGAACCGACGACTAGAAGAAAACAACACAAGCCGCGAGTTCGCGACCATGTCCACAATTTGGCTACCGCTGCCACCTCAATCATTTAAATTACAAAAACAAAAACTTACACTCAAAAATATGGTATAATGAGGAAATATTGCAATAAATAATACTAACAGCTATAACTTTAAATAACACGTTATATGTATCTCAATATTTAAAAATATATAACATTAAAAATTTTGCCCATAGAGAATATACACTTATACGTTCCATTTGCATGCTTTAAAATATAAAATAACAATTTGAAAATCTATCTGATATTAAAGTCACTAAAACAGAGAAAAAAAATATTACTGCTTTTATAAAATCAGAGAAAGCATTTACCTGTTCTTCAGTTTTTCGATATTCCATTATAGACTCCCATTTTTTAATTACAAAAGCAGTTATCAATAGGAAGTAAATCAGAAAAACTAATTAAAGTTTACATGTTCACTTCTCTCAAAAGCGGGCAGCAATCGCAACGAAAAACATACACTAAAAGAATTATCATCAGCGCTATTGATCTTTACTTAAAAGCCGCCATCAATAATCAATTAAATTATACACATCATCTCCATTTAAAATATCAAAACTCTTCCCCTTCCTTAATGGGAAAAAAAAAAGCTTTCTTAATAATTTTTAATGGTAACTTTCTTGCCCTCAAAAATGGAATGCTTTTAAAAGCATTTAAAAATAAACAACTAAAAACCCAATTCTTCAAAAACACTGCCAAATGAGAAATTTCAATTAACGAATATCGTTTGGACACGCCGTTAAAGAGTCAGAACTAATTACCTCCCCTCGGAGCTGTCAACCCCTACCGTGCTAAATTCCGGGATCACCCAATAAGCTACTTTGTAACAAATGCTTTCGGGCATTTTGATAAATCGCAGAAAGCTGCTTTCGACGGTAGAGTATTCCTGCGAATAGTTACTTATAGAATACAGCACATGGCTGAATTAAAGGAAAATATTCCAGAAATTACAACTGCGTTCGCGAACTTAAAACTCAGAAAAGCAACCCGGATATGAAAAGTTTTAAAAGGTAGTAATATCAGAGCTAGAAATGAATGTGTTTGGGTGGAGTTTTCGGAAAGATGTAATCTTCATAATCTTTGAAAGATTTGGGAACTAAAGTGAGTGTTTGTGACGTCACATTGAGCAGCAACACAAGGGCTGTTTGAGCCAGACTTCGTAATTTTGAGCCTCGGTCAAGTGACAAGGACGATACCTGAGCACTTGCCTGTCTAAACTTCCACACCACGCTTAGGACCTCGACTAGATTTAATGTGCATCAGCCCCACTACACGGCAAGTCTTTAGTGGTTTTGGGGTGCGAACCCATGACTCGACGAGGACAAATCCGGTCGGAAGTTCGCGACCATGACACTAGGCTATAACGGCCATTTTGGAACTACAAATCGTAATGAAATGGTTGGAATGAGTAAATATAACAAAAATCTTATGCATTTCAGGTACCTATCCCCCCCCCTCCGAAAAAAACTTGGTAAATTGATAGAAAATCAAATATTATAAAAAAGTCTCAAAAAAAAAAGTACATTAAATATCTTCACTTATTTTCAAGCAAACTCCATTAACTGTCTATATCTCTGTATTAATACAAGAATAATAATAATTTCCAGTCTCGATGGTTCCGTGATTAAGTTTAAACAGTCCAAGTGCTCTTCTTGGATTGAATTTTTTCACTGTGCGACACAAAAATATGTGAGTGAGTGAATGTAAAGGTTATTGGAGCAAGAGTCAGATGTGGCTGTGCTGCGCCAAACAAGATTTAACTGCAGTATAGACATGAAAAAATTGAAGAAAAGACAAAAATTGGTTAACAAGAAGGAGGGTTGAAAATAGAGAAGGATTGCTAGGGTACCCCGGGAGAGCGCGAACAGTAAACTAGGATAGGAAAGAAAAAGATCACTGGGGGCCCTCGAGGTCATGATGCTCGTACTTACCTGAAGAAGATAAGTCCCTGAGGTCCCCATATAAAATCCCCAGGGGCAGGGAGGGTACCCTGCTATACACTCAGACGCTAGGTACCCATTTTAGTCGCCTCTTACGACATGCATGAGCAACAGTGGAGCTATTCTGTCATTCCCGGTCACCACACGGGTCGGCACAAAAAATATCAACACCAAAATTTCGTAAATTATCACCTATTTAACGCAAACATACGGTTGGGTATCGTTAAATTTTACATTATTACAAAGAAATAATCGAGATATCTAGATAAAATTTATTTTTAATATTAATTGATCCTTACTTTCTTAATGTTGTAGACTGCATCTATTAATGATGCTTTGTTTGGCTTGAAGAAGCTGTAGATATACGCAGTACGGAGAAAATAAGAGTTCAATCTACTAAGTTCTACAATGACGGACTTCGAAAGGTCAAAAAAGGTTGGGAAAAATGTATAACTATGGATGGTGACTATGTAGATGAAGTCTTAAGGATCATAAATTAAAATTAAATTTCTATAACTAGATTATTTTTAATAATAATTAAAACTTTACGAACTCCGGGATATTAATTAAAACTGTATCATACAGCGGGTTGCTTCAATCAACAATTTTGAGAAACTAAACAAATCAATGTTAATTACTGTTAATTTACAACACTATATACGTAAGATCAATTAATATACACAATAAATTTTATGCAGATAGTTCGGTTATTTGTTAGTAATAGTTAAAACTTTATGCGTTACCTCCTCGTGTTTATTACAATTATAATACATTATGCAATTAAAGTTACTACAATTAAAAAAATACAACCGTTAAAATTTATTAATCTCTACATTTTGTATTCAGTATGAATATAGTTAGATGATCGAAATCACAGACATATTGAATATAAATCTGAAACTAAATTTTGTTACAGATTTTTATATTCATTAATTATATCCATGGAATAAAATATTAATGGTTAGATTAACGATGTTTAAATTCGGATTTGGTGTTAGCACAAGTATGATGTATAACCTAACAATATGCACATTTAAGAGATAATATAATGATTGATAAATTTTTAAATTATTTTTTGTTTATTAAATTACACAGATGTTACATAAATGATTAATTATAAAATAAAATAAATTAATGAATAATTACGCAGGGAATTTAAGGAAAATTATGCAATTTTTATTAAGAAAACAAAAAATATTTTTGTATGAAATTTAAGGACAATTTAATTAACTTCAGAACACCTGAAAGTCAATGGGCTTTAGTTAGTGGTGTTTTATTGCCATAACTCTCAATGACTTCACGGTTCGAAAAAATCGGCATCGTAAACGTCTGGACGCATCATTTGGAAGATTTTAAAATATAAGAAGATGAAGATGTAACATATGAATACGGTTTGTAGCGTTCATTGCAGAAGAGGTAGGGAATCAAAATGAGACCATTTTAAGTTTTAATAGATTGGATGTTTACCCGAAAAGATTTACAGAAAAAAGTAATAGGTAATGAAACTAACAATGGGCCCAATAATAATAAATAAATGAAAAACTTAGTAGTACACATTTAGTTATGGTTTTTTCATTAAAAAATTAAGTTCGTGATATAAGAAATAAAAGTTAAATTCTTCTACAAAAATTTTAATACTGTAAACAGAAGGATCCATAGAATCGGGAAATCTAGGATTAAATTTCGATATGATATAACACTGAATCAAACGCAAATTTTTAAAGCATAAAACAAATTCATTAAAGCTGTTAATTGATTATTATCATGTAATATTAAAACAACTGTTTTCGAAGTAATGCTAAAAAATTCGCAAACGCATTTTCGAATGTCCAAAACGATAAATGTTGCTTTACGGCTTCTACAGATAAGAAGCAGGATAAACACCTTTACAGATTTCCTCAGAGTTTATAATGTTTATTTTCTTAACTCTCTCTATAAATTAATGTAATACACTTATTTTAATGACATTCCAAAGTAATGATATAATTCAAGCAGTGATCATTACTTTAAATCCTAAAAAGTTTATTTCTTAAAAATACAAATAAGTTTTTAAATTAAAGTTGACTTCGAGTAAAAAATAAGAGAGTTTCAAATCCCACATTTCCTTTTAGATATAAAAAAAAGCGAAAATTTCAAATCTTTAGTTTGTGTTAAAAATACTCAACTGATCTACCAAAAAGAGTTTCCTGAAAACAAGTTATAAACTGATTGACTGTCTGTGTGGTCTTAACAGATTCTAAGCTTACACTTTTGTTTTAATGAAAAATTAATATTTTATAACATTTTACATAATTTAATTGCACTAGGTTTTTACTTGTTGAAACAGTTGAAAAAGAAGTATAATGCTAACGTCACAAAAATAGTTTCTAGTATTATAAATAGCTTTTCATACTTCAATTTATATCTTTAAAAATTAAATAAATTTCTGCATCCGATAATTTACAAATAAAAAAATAAACATAACAAAACAGATTCAATGAATCAAAAATAAAATTATCGAATAAACTATAGCGATCATTATCACAGATATTTTACCCATTTTAAACCAAATTATATTCAACTCCTATAAAAGCAAACATTTACCATTTCAATATTTTCAGTTAAGGTTTCCTAGCCTTCCCTTTTCTAAAAGATAGGATAGGAAAAGTCCCTTTTGGGAAAGGTTTTGACTCTATATCCCTTCTTTAAAAGCTTAGAATAAGAACCGCGAAGTGCATATACATTACAAGTGATAGAACGGAATGCTATGAACGATCGATTTAGTCACCCAAGTCGCTGAAAGGGTTGAAAACGTGACCCATTATTCCAGTACTTAGTGATCCCTTTCTCTGTCGTTAAAACTGCGAATTCCTCGGGCACATAGTTTTCAGTTACTTTCACCGATAATCATTTTAGTTTCGTGGATAAATGGTCTATTTAGATCCTAATCACACGCAGCAGACTATTCAGTTGAAAAAAAAAAAAACGCGAATTGGTAGAAAGCAGTATAAAATATTCATCGAAAAAAAGAAGGAAAGGGGAAAAAAAACTTCAATTTTGAATAAAGCAGCAAAATTAAAGCATCTATAAACATGAAAAGTGTGACATAAAATGTAGCTGTTAGTCAAAAAGTAACGGATCACTTTCGAGAGAAGACATATATATCTTCAGATCAAAATACAACTGTTCTATCTTTTCTGTGTTTTGAGCATTGAAATAATTTACTAAATCCAGCTAACTTTAGCAATTCTAAACAATTTATACATATACGAGGGGCAGTTCAAAAAATATCTTTTTTTTTTTACGACAGATGGCGTTTCTAAGGAAAGTTGGTGTTTCCACTGTGTGCAGCCATCTGTTAAACGGAGCCAAAACGAATTTGGCACTAATTGAAAGGTTCATTTTGATATGGCAGCCGTTTTCTACCAAATCAAAATTTGATTGGTACCGAGATGAGTTTTCATTTTGTGTCGAGTTGTCACCGTTGAAGAGACCTGGATTCATCTCATTATACTCCGGAAACCTAGCAACAATACAAACAATGGGTTGCTTCCGCTTAATCTGCTTCAAATAAAGGGGAAAAGGATGGAAAAGTTATGGTGACGATTTTTTGGTTGCGAAGGGCGTCGCATGGACTTCTTAGACAAATGAAAAACGCCGAAAATCACGCGTCAATATTACAGATAGTTACTTCACTTCCATTCCTAATCCTCCATTTCCCACTCTTAACACGTGTACTTTTAGAGCCAGTTTGATTTATTTTTAGAGCACAGTTAATAATCCCTTAAACAAAATACCTCCCCAACAAACAAAAACAGCTTAACGAACAAAATGTTAGTAGATTCGAGACACTAAAAACATCACAGAGAATGATAAGACCATAGTAATTTTTACCAGTTTAGTTGAAAATTACACGATTTGTGTCTCTAGAGTTACATTTAAAAACCTTTAGTGTGACATTAGAAGATGATTAAAACGTTCTATATTTTTCCAACTTGTTTTAAAATTATAAATAAACTTTGATTGATTTAATTGAAGACATTACTTTAAATTTATTTATAATTCCAAATACTTGTTGATCGTTATAAAAAAAAGTGAAATCTGATTGTGAAATTAATAAAATAATACAAAAGGGGGTTAGGAACATAAATAAAGAATAAAAATCTCTTGAATTCCCAAGATTATAGTTAATTTCAAACTACGATCCTAAATTAAAACCACGAAAATTTTGAAATCGAATACTATTTCGAAATTTCAGACGCAAGAAACCAAAATACTTATAATCGAAAACAACTTTTAACACACTTAAAAATAATTGCAAAAAAAATTGAAATTTCAATACTCTGATATTGTAGTACAGAGTATTGAACGTATATACTTTATTATTATATGTTCGAAAATACAATTTAAATTTTTAAGAATACTAAAAATATATTAGGATCCTATCATTCGAATCATTCGCTACTAAAGAAGAACTTTACGTTTTCGTACAATTTCTATCACAGAAAATAATACTATCTTCAAGGGTTAACCAACTTCTTATACGCTTCGTACAAACATGAAATGGAAATAAAAATGAATATAAAATATGAATAATCTACGTGTTAAGTTTAATATATTGCGTTCGGAATAGTTAATAAGTGAAAGGATTTATCGAATAAGAATTCGCCATTTTTATACCATCAGCATATTGAAAGAGGAAGTCATTTTTCTCGAGTGTTAGAACGATCTATAAATACTGCATTAATTACCTACATTATCGAGCTCTGGATTACCGCGACATCATTGAAAGACAAAACTAGCTCTTCGACTAGACGAAAAATATAATTAATCAACTACGTCATTCGAGACTAGGTTACTACTACATGTACGCTGTTCTACAATATATTAATTTTCATATAAAAGTAATCAAAATATTATGCAAGAAAATTAGATTAAATTTTTTTAAAAAAAAATTAAGCTTACCGGCAGTATTTCTCTTAATAAGAGAAATATTGATAATGCAGGGTTCAATTAAAGGATTAAATAAAACAGATACATAAAATCGAAGAAAGGTCAACAATTAATATTTTTTAGAGGACGCCCAGCGAATTACGAAGTAAAGCTTATAAGAAAGAAAACAAAACTTTAGTTGGATCTAGTTTCAAATTTACTGAACTAGAAACTTTTACAAAAAATGTAATTACAACAATTACATTATTATAAAAAAGGAGGAAAGATCGTGAACTAATATTCATATTATTTATTCAGTTGTCACGAAAGGCGGCGCTGCTAACGTTTCAGTGAACTGTATATATATATGTGTGTGTGTGTGTGTGTGTTAGAAGAGATAACCATTATTTTTTTATTAAGATAATTACATCCCTTAATTTCTTAATTTATATTTTTCTGTTAAACAATTTAAAAAAAAATTTCAACACTCAAACCGTGTAGTTCTGCACTCAATTTTCACCCATTACATTTATCCAGATTTTTGGGATATTTATAATACTAACACGCTTAGCATATTTATGATATTATGATGTAAGGCATAACTGTGATGTTAAGAAAGACTGGTACAAAGACATTTAGGCATATTTGTGATACAAAGTTGATTAATTATACTTATGATATTAAGGGAGAACTGATGCAAAAATACAGTTCTTAGACACCGCAGTCCCTATATAAAAAGAAAAGCGACTTCGGATGCAAACTTCAGGACAATTAGTATAACTCTGAAAAGTTTTTGATCTTTCTAATTTTAAGCATTAAGAAAAAAAAGCATTCGGAAATAATTTTAATTTTTTTTGTAGCTGGATATTCTTTGAGTTGTGATTAAAAAATAAATAAAATACGTTGTAGTACTGAAATATGTTAAATGGCTTAAGACATTACTACCTCACTTAATTATTTTCCTTCAGATATTTTGTTATTTTAACACAAAGCATGACTATAAAGTAAACACGTTATTGTACAGTAGAAAGCTTAATTACTTTAATTAATTAATTGCAGAACTAATCTAAAACGTTAAAAAAAAAACTCCCAGATGGGAGAAACAGTTTAACATTCAAATGTCAAAACCTCGAGCCTGAAATTAATAGGATACATCCATTTCCACGTAAGACCGATTTTAAATAATCAGTCAACATCAAACAACCAATTAATATACTAAATTTTACAAAAGGAAAGAAAATCAGACATTCCAAATTAATTAAACAAGTCCGTGACATTAAGCGAGAGATGTGACAATCAAATGAGAATTAATACAGAAAGATTGCAAGTCACAATGTCCGAATCTGGAAGACATATTGTCACAATAGCAATTAAACTGCCTTTCAACGTCGCAGGAAATGAATTTTGCGGTTTCTTTCAAGAAAGGAGTGAAAGCCTGAAATCAAATAAAGTTTCGGGGATTAAAAAAAATTATGAAGGATTTTGAGACTGCGAAGAGACCTCGTGTTTTTTTTTTTTTTTTTTAAAAATAACTTCAGGGAGATTATTTAATTGTCACTTATCAAACTAAATATAAATTTGACGAGTTCTTTTATCGGCTAATTGTTTCATTTTGAAAAATCGCATTGAAAATAGAAATAAAACTATTGGTTCAAATTATCTTTTCCTTTCTCGGTGTCAATTCAATATGCTAAGAATTAATTTGCTATTGCAAGTCACAAATAAATACTTCGGAAAGATAAATATATTTTAAAATTTTATTCGTGGTTTCTCTAAAGGGTAAACCGAAAGGAAAAATAAATTCTTTTCGCGAAACATCAAGCTACTGTTTCAGATGTTTACACACAAGACAAAAATGGGATATACAAAAGAGTGATTATTCAGTTTTTTTTATTACAGTACAGAAAATATCGTACTGTAAACATTATTAAAATATCAAATATAATGTTAAGAAGTGTTATTCATACAAAAAGTAATTTTCAGTTTTCAAACGTTGGCAATAACGGCATCATATTGGTACAGGAAAATTTTATACATTCATTCCTCGTTCTGGACGGTATTTAATTTATTCGACTTCGTTTTTACATGGGTTTGTAATTATATATATATATATATATATATATGTGTGTGTGTGTGTGTGTGTGTGTGTGTGTGTTATTAAAATGGTACTTCTTCTAAAACGGTACCTCCAATTAGACTCCACATATACGTGGAGTCTGATTGGTGGTAGGGAAACATTCCTATTAATTCAGAGCGTAGGAAATGTTGATCTAAGCATTTTCGGAAAACGCGTGATCGCATCAATTAAAAGGAATGAGATCACGAAATCAAGACGAATGTAATACTTCGGCAGTTAAATTACAGGATAAATTAAGAAATTAATTATAGTTAAATGAAATGATTAAATACACACAAATTTATATACACATAATATATGTATTTATCTGAAAGGTCTGACTCACCTTTGTTACCAATTTCAAGCCATCCAAAAAATAATAATGATTAACGAAATGGGAAACGTATAACAAATTTTTCTTTTAATAAAGCAGTATGTATGATAAACATTGATATTTTTTCTAATAGTGTTGTGAGGTCATTCTATTACCCGTCTCTAGAAAAAAAAATTTAAGATGACAGATGAACTGAAGTTGAAATTTA
This sequence comes from Nephila pilipes, assembly GCA_019974015.1. Lineage (NCBI taxonomy): Eukaryota > Metazoa > Arthropoda > Arachnida > Araneae > Nephilidae > Nephila > Nephila pilipes. The sequence goes on from BMAW01077216.1 coordinate 391,372, forward strand.
AAACTTGTGAATAAACTTTATCACAAGTTTTAAATTTCAACTTTAGTTCAAGCACATTCTAAGTAACTAAAATAATCAATTACCTTCAAAATATTGTTTATTAATCTTCTAATAAGTGGGATTCTCTCCATAGTTAAGCCCCTTGCAGCGAATACTAACAACTTGTATAATCTATCAAAGAATAAAATACCGGAATACGATTCGAGTATCTTCTTTATATATTCAATCCATCCAATATGGTAAGGTCGTAGCCTCACGAAACAAACTATACACGCCAGAAGAGCACACATTTTTCACATTCTATCCTTCGTAACCTTATTATTATTAAATCAATTCAATTCTCTCTCGCTTTTATATGACTTGATTACATCTATTCACTTTACTTCTGAAGTTTTATTTGTGATTAGAAGAAGCTGGAAAACTTTTAAATATAAAGTCAGAAAGAGAGAGAATCCCCAAAGAATCCCCAGTTAGTTATAGGGAAATTTTCGCGTAAAGCCCGTGTTACACATTTAAAGAAAAGGTGAATTCTAGCTTTCAAAGTTCTGAAGAAGCGTAAAGGCTGATTTTTATTTGTTTTTTAAGTTGTGGCTGGAATGAAAAGTTATTTATGTTTGAGTTCTTTTTGCGGTTTTATTTGTATAGAATGTTAACTTTTATATATTTTTATTTTCAAAAATAAATTGAAAAAATATGAGTATTAAGGTGTCTCTAAAATTAATGAGCCAATCTTCTTTTTTTTTTTTTTTTTCATTTTATCAATTCATTTTACACGGTTTCAGTTAACACAGTTGTTCGAAGAACGTGTCAACCGCGTGTATGAGTGTATGTGAGTCGAGGGGAAAGAGACAGAGAGAGAAACATTCGAATCGAAAACATCGAAATAATATAAATTCCTTTTGCAACAATTATTCAAAGGGCGACACTAACAAATGATCGTAACCTTTTTTTTTATTTATAATTCCAACACATAATTTTTCTAGCGAAACGAATTAAGATTTAGAATAATGATTTCTACATATAAAAGGTCGTAAATCATGAAAAAATACACAAAAAATTTAATCTTTCATACAGGATAAAAAAAATGAATAAATAATAAATAAACTATTTCCAACCACGAACATTTCTCCATGAACAAATCCATTCATACATCATCATTTAGTATCAAGGAGGGAAAAAAAATTTTTTTTTCCAAAGGTTTAGTTAGAAAGTTTCTTTTCAAGAAGCTAAAATTCTTTACTTTCCACACAAAAAAATTTGCCATATCTCTGCATCCTATCATAAAAACACAGAAAACTAACAAAATAAATAGTGAAAAAATCATATTACTTGGTATTATGTTGCTGTATTAATTTAAAGAAGGCTTTGCAAATAGCCGTCGGGGGAAAAATTCGATGCGTTCGTGTAATAATAGTAAAGGAATAATCAAATGACAAAATCTAACAACAAATTTACATAAGACTTTTAAAAAAATATTTGCTTTTATACGGAACAAAAATAATCCAGGAAAATAAGATCATTAGTATTTATTAAGAAAAAAATTTCATAAACTTTGACGCTAATGCAATTATCGTCGGAAGTTTGGTACTTTTTTTCTTCAGAAGAGAACAACAGATTACACGTCTTTTAGTAATTTTTGGAGAAAGTTAAAATATAGATAAAGAGAGAGGAGAAAAAAAAGCGAGAGGTGGCAGTATGTAAATTCTTATCATGTACACAGAATCTTAATTATTTTTTCCCTCTTATTATATTTCTTTTAAATGAGTAGGACAACTACTTTTTCGGTTTTCCATTCATATTACAATTAATGATAACTTATTAAGAAAAACAACAGCTATTTTTTTTCTTCAATTATTGAAATAGCAATGTTCTGCTCTTACATTCTACAGTTAAATAAATTAAGCAACTAAGATTTGGGAAAAAAAAAATAAAAAATCTTGTTTTCTTTTGAAGAAAAAACATGCATTTTTTTTTCATCCGGGAAAAAAAAAACCTCTTTTATACATGTTTCGTAGAGAATTACTTCAGAGAGAAAATACCATACGGGTTAAAAAGCCTCACAATATTTTAATATGGAAGTATTAAGCAATTTTCTAAAGTCTACATACAAGGTACAACAATAAATTTACCAGATTAGGGCTATAATTTTTATTTTTATTTTTAAGTGTTGCCTATTATCGCTTTCAATATACAACCTTCCTCGATCTCTACACAGCTCTAAACGAATTTTCCATTGTTGAAAACAGTCCGGAGATCTTCTTTTGAAGGCATTTTTATGACAAGTGTCGCTTTTTTTTTCCACAACTCCCTCAAATCTTGTTCCTTTTACTGCAGATTTCACCTCGGAAAAAAAAAGTCACATGGTGCCAGATCAGGCGAATAAGGCGGATGGTCTCAACACTGGGATGTTATATTTGGCTAGAAATGTCTCGACAGACAATGCTGTATGAACTTGTGTGTTGTCCTGATGAAGGAGACCCATGAATGTTTCCCCACAATTTATGTCATTTTTCTTCTCCCCCCCACCTAATTCCTTGACGGAGAGTCTCAAGGAACCTGTGTATGCCCACATTTCAATTTCTTTCTTTTTTTCCTTCTATGATGATGTGGAAGGGCGTTTCAGGAGTGCGTTATCTTCAAATACCTGTGTAGGTGACAGACATTCATAATAATTTACTTCTCATAAAAAAATAATAAAAGATGAGTTTCAGTAAAGGATTTTCCAAGTTTCAAATGTAATTTTACGTTAATTAGCTGCTCTTTCAAAACACTCGACATTTTTACGGGTAAAAAAAACCCACCTGAAACAAATGAAGGCCACTTACAGACTAATCGGACTACAGACACGGGACAAGCAGCAATCGAGGAGGTTTCAAGAAACATAGCTGATCGTCGAACAACTCTGGGGCCTGCTGCACAATTCGTCTGTAATACCAGTAGATCGGTTGTTTTATGTCGCACCTCGTATGCGTTTTCAGCGGAAGATACATCACAGATTGAATGCAATTTTTCTTATTAGAACTTAACAAGACAGTTATCAGAAATATTTTTTTTAAGCAAGGGGTAAATTAACTGACATATTATTCGCAAAACTAAGTGGACAAAAAAAGAATGTAGTTCATCGAGCCTTATATATTTTGAAATAAAAAGCTTACAATTCAGAGCGCAACATTTAGAAATTGTTTTTCAGATCCCTAATTTTTGATGAATGTATGTTTTGATATAGTGATTCTAAAAATGTCTTGAGTAATTTAAAAGAATACTTGAATTCAGCCTTTTAATATGATATCAACATTTGAAAGAAATTAGTATATTGAGAGTTAAACGATGTATTTATCGCCTTCAATCTTAACAAGAGGGGAAAAAAAGAGTTTTGGCACGTTGCCACGAAAATGAAATTGAGAAGTAAGTAATAAATTAGTAAAAGACTACGAACAGAGAGCAGGAAAACTTTAACGTAATAGAGGGCCAAGAAAACCAACAGAAAGAACAATTTCTTGTTTGTTTTACAATGCAGAATAAATTCTCGAAACTAGCCAATTAAATAAGCTCATTTTTCAGAAACTTTAAGCAATGCTGTTTTACACCAGAGATATGAAAAAAATCCAAATACATTGAATAATGAATTAAATGGAATACAGTAGAACTTCCCAATACGGAATATTTACTGGATCAGACATTTTGTTCCTTAAATAGTGGTGTCCCTTAATAAAAGGTAAATAAGTGACAATTCAAAGAGATAGGGACAACAGAGTTGTCCTTTATACGGAAGTGTCTTTTACAAGAGGTATAACTGTATCATGAACAAGCAACGTTTAAACATGGATAACAACTCAAAAAAAGTTCTAAAGTTCTTCTCAATAACTGAGAAGAACTTTAAAAAAATTCCACATATACATCAAGAGCGAACAGTTTTGGCTGCTCAAAACTTTCGATATGTCACACAACAGTGGCGTACTGAGAAAATAATTTTAGGGGTTGCATATTGTTCTGTCTAAAAGGTTTTCATTAGAAGGATTGTGAGAGTTTCAATATTTTACAACAGCTTATTAATAACTTGGACGGACACACACAAAAAGACAAATAGTTCAAATCAGAAGGTGGGGTGAATTATCGTTCTAGATAGCAATTCGAATTCGACGCATTCGCAGCATCACCATGTTCTCAAGTTCTGTTTACTTTCTCCGAATTCGACTGGCGTTGCCAATTGCAGTTTAATAAATTCTACAAAAATAATTGAGCGCTCGCGATACATATCGTCATTGTCGAGACAGAACCAATTTCTTTAGTTTAAAATTATCACTTAGTAAAAAGTACAAAATACGGAATATGAAGCTTATTTCTTCTATTTAAAACTGTTCAAATACTGACATAATTTTATCAAGTTATTAAAAAAAAATTAAAAAGTAAATATCATTTAAGAAAATTAATTAAGATACCACGAGGATACATTTTTCAATTTTTTTTTTTTTTTTTTTTGGGGGGGTGCGTTTTTTAGGGATGCACCTCCACCCTCTTCACCTACAAACTCTGATCCAGAGGCACTAGACTTTTCTATTCGTTTCTCATGATTCGGCTACATTGAAATCTTTTTTTTTCTCTCCGCGATGAAAAAAAATTTATGCATGAAGAGAAGGAAAAGTTCTCATGTTTAAAATTTAAAATATATACTATAGTATATTTTAAAAAGGATTATCCTGAAATATTTTAATTTCGAAAATAAATAAATAAAATCTTGAGGGGTGCATATATCTATTTGCAACCCTCCCCCTGAGTACGCTCCTGTCACGCAAATAATACAGAACAAGTCCATAATCCAGACTCCTTTCCAATTTATTTTTAACCACATAACTAATATATACTTGACGCGTAACCCTTACAGCCCAATTGATTAACCATCAATAACACACAAGAGGCTCAATATCTTAAAGTATGCAAAGGTTGTCAGAAGCAAAAGCCCCCCTCGCATCATTTAATAAAATTTCCATGTAATGGCCACGGGCACTTGCTTCTATTTCGAGATTAATTTAAGGATGGCGGTACGTCATTTAGACTTGCCTTGTGCTACAATTAGGGAAGCCGATGCTTGATTAAACGCATGGCCGTAGAAGTCATTTTGTCAGAAACCTTTTGATATCAACTGGAAGGAGCTTGCAGTTAATGCAATTACCATTTGATGGCCTAGATGCAATTCTGACAAAAGCGATTCTTGGAACCGTACGGAGGAAAATCGTCCTCTCCTAAAGCAATTCTTATTAATACCAGCTTAACATATTTCGTTCGATAATGAAATAGGTAATAAATAGATTAACTCACTTATTCATAAGAGAGTTCGGTGGGGAATTTAAGATGTGGTAAGTGATAGTTATCCTTTCTTTCTTTCTTTTTTTTTTTTTTTTAAATTTGGCGCAGATCTCACTAACAGTACTTTCGTATTGTATATGTTCTTTCATTTGGAAGACAACAAAAGACAAACATCAATTTATTGACCAAATTATAATTTATTTATCACGAAAACTCTTTGGCACGTTTCTATTTTCTTATAAACAAGGAAACAATAAATAAATAAATAAAAACAATAATAATAAAAAAAAAACCCTCAGAATTTTACAACTAAATACAACAATTTTTAGTGAAAGTGGTTTGGAGATTATATATATCATAAGTATCTATAATAAATTCGATATAATTAATCTTAAAAAAAGAATATGATTTAATTCCCAAATAAATATTCTTTTTTAGAACGTTAAGAGACATTGTTGCAATCTTTAATATTTAATTTAAACTATACATTGAATTAGAATCAAATGACATAAAAACGTTCCTATATTAGTAATCAACTATATATAACATAATTAGCATAACACACACACACATATATAGATATATATCCCTTTTTAATTAACATGTATACTATTAATCATTATCAAATCGATCAAACTAAAATTACATTGAAATATTTGCAAAAATTAAGAAAAAAAAATGTCTTTAGCAGTAAGATGAACAATTATTTCTGAAATAGAGTTGAACTATTTTTTCTGAAATAGAGCAATTTCATTTGTTTAGTAAAAATATAAATTAAACGAAATGTTACAATTGTTAAAAAAAGACATTTAAGAACATATTACACTTTATTAGTAAAGTAGCTGTTTATAAATCTAAATTAAAATAAAAAAATGCTGGCTTAAAGTTGAAAAACAAAAATGTTTACAAAGAAAGGGGGAGGGACATACAAGTAATTGCATATTGAAATATTTCTTTACCGACCTCTTTTTTTCTCCCCTCTTTTCTTCGAAATATTCCACACACAAGAGATGACTTTTTTTTTTAAATTGAATTATAAACTTAGCTGTTTACTGGAATGGCACAATACTGCTCTTAAGGTATCCGTACACCTTTAAAACGTCATTTTTGCCAAAATTTTCGATTTTCTAATTTTAACATCAGTTTAAATTTTAAACTTTTTTCTTTCTAATAGTGTTTGAATTTCGCTTATACCTTATTTAGAACTTAAGTTACAGGGATTTGAATTTTACTCGTTAGCTGATTTTTGAAACCGGAAGTGCATTTCTGCAGACAGGAAGTTGGAAGAAATGTTTGTTTACGTTTTTATTTTTCGAAATATCTTTTATATGTACAATGGTACAAAATAAATAAATTTTAAAACATGAATCTGAATTTTCAGAATGTTTGAAAATACATTTGGCAACAGGTTTTTAAATACATTTTTATCTTGAATCTGGCAAGAAAAGAGAATCGTTATTGTTTGTTTACATCTGTTTTGGTTTCTGTTCTCATTCTTATAAGTTTCTGATTAAGATTGTTTTTATTGTTGAAAAGCTCAATTTTTTTCGTTTAAAATGGGAAATTCAAAAAGGAGAATTAGTGTTAAAAGAAAAAGACAATTTCGTGGTAATGGTTTTACCAAAAATGATAGCAAAAATAGTACTGTAACTGCTAATGCCAGTGCTTCAAAATTGAACCTTTCTGCCATTCTAGATGAAGAAATTGCTGAATATGAAAATAAACCGCTAACCGGCAACAGAATTATTGACATAGAACTCCTTCTATGCTCAATTTTACAACTTTGTTGCCCCAAATGCTTCCACGATGGTTTGCTGTTACATGAAGACTCGAGGTATGGATTGTGCTCAAGTTTTGCAATAAAATGTAAGCATTGTGACTTTTGCACAGGATTTTCCAGCTCGAAGAAAACATTAAACTATCCTGAGATAAATGCAAGATTTGTTTATGCCATGAGACAAATTGGGAAAGGTTTTTCTGCTGCATATAAATTATGTGCAACATTAAATTTACCCAGGCTCAGTAAAACTGCATACACCAATCATGAGAATAAACTTATGTCTGTGATTTCAGAAGTAAGTGAACTGTCGATGCAAAAGGCAGCTAAGGAAGTTTTGAATATTCATTCATCTAAAAATAAATTAGCTGAATGCGGTGTTTCTGTCGATGGAACATGGCAGCGTAGAGGTTACACTTCTATGAATGGGTGTGTTGCTGCTTTGTCAATCGACACTGGCAAAGTAGTGGACATTGAAATAATGTCATCATATTGTCCGACCTGCAGAAAGCTTTCGAAAATGCCTAAAGGTATTGTATCCGAGACGCTTGAAGCAGATCATGTGTGTCGAAGCAATTTTAAAGGTTCCTCATTAAAGATGGAAGCTGTTGGCGCAAACAGGATCTTCAAACGATCAATTGTGAAACGAGGTTTGAAGTATTCACACTATTATGGAGACGGGGATTCTAAAGGCTTCATCAGCGTGAAAGACACATATGGGAAAGATAGCGTAACTAAACTGGAATGCATTGGGCATGTTCAGAAAAGAGTAGGTGCGAGATTGCGCAAACTGAAATCCAAAAATAAAAGTTTATCTGGTAAAGGTAAACTTACCGATTCGTTTATTGACAGATTGCAAAATTACTATGGAATTGCTGTTCGAAGTAATGTAGGCAATCTACTCAAACTTCAACAGAACGTCATTGCGGCCTTGTACCACTGTGCATCGAGTGGCAAGAAACCCATGCATGGACAGTGCCCTATCGGGAAAGATAGCTGGTGTTATTATCAGCGAGCACTGTCATGCGGCAAAAAGCCCAAAGAAAAATATAATGGCTTATCCAATGATGTATTAAATTTAATTAAACCTACATATTTAGAACTGTGTTCTAAAGAACTTCTGTCAAAGTGCCTTCATGGTAAGACACAGAATGCCAATGAATGTTTTAATGGCATAATTTGGCAGAGGGTACCGAAAGAGGTTTTCGTGTGCCTTAAAATTTTAAAATCTGGTGCATTGGATGCTGTTATACAGTTTAATGATGGGTACAAGGGCTGTGTTGAAATTTTAAGGAAATTAAATGTAACGCCTGGTTATTTTACCTTAAAATCTTACAAACACCTTGACAGTTGTCGAATTTTTGATGCTGCACGTCATTCAATACCAAATGTAAAGCAGCGTCGAAAAATACTCAGAGCTCTTAGGAAAAAAAAAATTAATGTATTAGAAAGCAAAGAAGGTGTTATATATAAATCAGGGGCATTTTAAATATATTTTATTGTGTTTATTATTAAAAATTGCAATTGAAAGTTTGTTTTTGATTTTTCTCAAAATGAGTTTTCTTGACATATTTACACATGGCAACGTAGATATCAGAAAAAGTTATGAACCAAATTAATTGAAATTTTGCAAGTGTCTTCCTTATACAATTTTTAAGGACCCCTACCACTTTCATGATTATAAAATTGATATATTTTTAGTAACAAAGGTGTAAATCATGTATTGTTGTAACTTTTTTATGATTTTTCATTGTTATTTGACTCGAAACACAATAAAAATTATTGTAATAAGATTTTCATCATGAAAGTAGTACCAGCCCCAAAAAATGTTATGATGAATAAGATAAAGGTTACAGAATGATGATATTTTTGTTTACTTTTGAGTTATGAGCGTTATTCTAATAATCAATTTATGTACTATTTTCACTATGTTTTTCACTCCAAAATTTTTTTTTGATTTAAAAGCAAATTATTAAATGTGTTTTTCATAGTTTTAGGTTATATTTTAGCATAAAAAAGTATTTTTATAACAAATATCAATGTATTTCAAAAAATTTTCTTCGAAGGTGTACGGATACCTTAAAAAGCCTTAAAGATCCTTGGGGGAAAAAAATACACCTAACGGAATAAAAGCACAAGGGAAAAAAAATAAAAAAAATTTAAAAACATAAAGGATTAAAAGAAAAAAAAAAAGAAATATGTCATAGTCTCATACATCAAAACGGATCAGCGTAGAAGAGCATTAAGTACATAAAATGTGTCGCCTCAGTAAACGGAAAGAGCAGATGTAATAACACCAAAGACAGAAAATCCCCTATTTTCGCTTCAACACAAAATAGTGCGACCGTTTCGTAATTGGAGATGATTCACAATAGCTCGGCCCTGCGACAAATAAAGACAAATACAGGACGCGAAAAACTGGGGGGAAAAAAAGATGGGGAAAAAGAAAATGTCTAAATATTTATCTTAATAAATACCCCAGACTTCTTTATTCCAGAGAACTTGGGTATCTAGTGCCCGGAGGGGGTATTCTTGGAACACACTACGGATAAAAACGCCATTTTACACCCCCCTCTCTCCCTGCCACTGGATCTTTGTTCGGCTTACACAGCACACTTCGTTCTTTTGGTGTTCGCATTATTGACACAGACATTGCTTAAAGTAATACTTTCTCCATAAAGGAGAGGATGAAAGTTATCTTTGAAGGAGAGGTTAATAGATTATTGAATGGTGGGGGACACAGAGGGGTGTATCTTGATCAACAAACAAAACTTTTTTTTTTCTTTCGTCAAGATTTCGAAAGTAACGAGGAGATGTTAAAGGTGAGAAAGTGTTGAAATCTCGAGGGATTTGAAAGATGCTTTTAGGAAAATCTACCGTATTATACTGGAGAGCAATCTTAAAGTAAGGATTGCTCAAAATACAATTCGTGCATTTTTTTTTTTGTTTGCAATATGTTTCAAAATTAGATTTGCACGAAAATCTTTAAGGTCAGAATAAAAATTGAATCTTTTTGCAGAAAATAATCAACACTTTCACATCAGCTTTTATAAGGTACAATAATTATTTACAATCTCATTTTTTGTACATAAAAACGAGCAGTTTTACAATTTTTATATGGAATGAGCAAAAAGGCATAAAAGGAATTACCGTGGAATTTTAAATGCTAAAAGAAATAACTTGAGATATCAAAGCAAAATCTATTCAGCATATTAGTTTATCCATATGCACATAATTTTGCAAATTACAGCTATTCATGCTTGTTTGTCTGGAAGCAGCTTTATTAGGAAACCATAGATAGGTATATGACTGTTCTATGCAAGGTTAATTGTAAACAGCGTTTTTTAACTCTCAAAACTTAATGAAACTCATCATATTAAAAATTCAACTCTAATATATCAAACAGGGGAAAAAAACATTTAAAAAATAAAGCTAAGTTAATTAAAAGTAAACAAATGCCTAAAAAAATTAAGTTAAAACAATGTTTTTATAGGTAGCCACACAATTATGCCTCCCGACATTTTAATGCAATATTCCTTAGGTTCTTTAAAATTTATAGTCTTACTATTTTTCATTCCTAGTTTTTCTCACAAACCAACAGTTCTGCATTTTTTAAAACAATATTATTTAAATCCATATTTAATTCTTTTACTTAGTTATTACAAAATTATTATACAACAGTAGATATATTTATTTGCTGCATAAACTCGCACGCTTTTAAAATGTCTACACAGTAATACAATTTTGCCCTGTTTTTGCTCACAAATCAATACAATAGACAGATTTATATTACAAATAATAAATAATTCAAAATTATGGTATAGCAATAGATATAGTAATGTACTACATAAACTCACTTTAACAGCCTACACAATAATTATATTTTATATAAACATGAATGTCCATTCAAGACGGAAGATAGGAGGAGTCCGGATGAATAATTAAAAGATATAAAAGCAAATAAAAATAGGCGATGGAAATGTAACATAATATTAAGATTCAATGCTTCCGACGAAAATAAATAACAATAAAATTAGAAACAATCCCATTTATAAAGTAAAAAGAAAATATCCCTACTCATTGCAACAGAATTAGATTTGTAACAATCCCAAAAATTTAGTAAAAATAAACTATTTTATACTACACCTTTCTAATCTCTTTTGACAACAACCAACTTAGTTTTCACTGTGAACGATCGCAGCAATAAAAATGCGAATTTCTATAATTCGGGAAAAAAAATGAAAACATTTAAAGATATGAATTAGAACTGAGAAACTTAAGAACTTGGCTATCATTTTCTATCTAAAATAAAACGAAGACACGGGAATTCAAAAAGTTTTTACATGCGAAATTCTGATAGAGTTTAGATAACAAACATGATGCTCATTTAATATTCGAGCATGAAAGGAAATTTCTAATCATAACATAGTTGGCTTCATTGGAATTTTTAACGCAAACGAAAAATGGAGATTTATTATTTTTATTGAATCTTTGCTACACAGAATTGTTCGTCTGCGCCAAAGCAAATAAAAATCAACTCACTCGGTAAATATTTAATCCCAGAGGACTTAATAAATGTTACAAACATTTATGAAGTGCATTTTTTGTCTCCGTTTCTCTGGAGATATTTAGCAGACGATATTTAAGAAAAGTAAATATTTAAATTAGGCGCTGAATAACAATCTTAAGTGAACTCCCCCAAGAGGAGCAAATGTTAATTTTATTGTTAATTTGTAGTACTTGAGTTCTAAATTTTTTTGAGAACTTCTAAGTTTTTAAAGAAGGAAATATTTCTTAGATTACTCTATTTATTATACTTAAATAACAATGTTGACTGGAAATTTAGTAAGTTTTCATCGTAAATTATTTCACGATTACGATCAGGTGCTTTATTATATATATATATATATATATATATATATATATATATATATATATACACATTGAAAATTAAAAAACCAAATTTTTTTTTTCTTCAAAGAAATGGAAAAATGGTAAATAATACATTTAAAGTTGCAACAGGCTTTAGATCATTAGGCTGGGTTATTCTAGAATTATTAGTCAAACTATCCCATCAATATATATATATATATATATATATATACATCAAAGTTAATCAGACATAATTTTAAATTACATTAAAATATACTAAAAATTGTAGATTATAACCTCTAAAAACAAACTTAAAAAAAAAGAAAAAAAATCCTACTAAATTACAGAGTTGATTGCAAACAAATCAGTAAATTATCAAAATAATCAAATCGATAACATTAAAAATATTACTCCAAATTTAAAACATACAAATTATTATAATGAAAAAAAAAAAAAAGCCGTAAGTTGACTGATATACAAATTATACACAATAAACCATAAATAAAAAATTACAACTCAATTAAGTACAAAGCTACCCTAAACGATGGCAAATCTCAAGAGAAAAGAAAAGAATTACATATACATATAGTCTGAATCCAAACAATATATTAGGATTTGTTAAATATCAGTCATGATTAAAAATATATTGTACATATTATAATATTCTGTTCAATGAAAAAGTTTGTTTCAGAGCAATTGATTAATCGTTTATTGGCATCGCATTTAAAAGCAACACGAGGGAAATAGGTGACGGATCTAATAGTAATAGTTAGCCTCGGTCAAGTGATGAGGACGATACCCGAGATGGCACCTCCATTTCTAAACTGCCACACCACGCCCCCGGAAGGACTTGGGACCTCAAACAAATTTAAAGTGCATCAGCTCTTCTACATGACAGATATTTATTGGCACCAGGTTTCGAACCCATGACTTGAAGGAAACAATGCCAGCCGCGAGTTCGCAATCATAACAACGGTCACTTGCTTTAGATAAAAAATAAACAACATGTTACTTATTATAACTATTAGTAATTAACAATATACGCGAATATTTTTGTAATTAATATTTATTTTAAATATAAAACTAATGTATCTAATAACAGCGTGCTAAAAAATTAGTTTTTACACCTATTGCGTCTCTAGAACGAAAAGAATAAGCTCTTATTTTGAAGAGGTAGGGTTCAGTACATTTCAGACAGAACAACTTTAAGCAATATAGCCAATCAAAGTGTCATTTTAAACTAAATCACTTAGCATATAGAATATATTGAAAAATAAATACTTCTTTAAAAGTATCTATATGAAATGATTTTTTGTTGTTGTTAATATCAGTATCCGAAGGCTTAAACATCATTTTTCTTTTATTAAAATCAATGTTAACACAAAACATTTAAGAAAACCATTCAACCATATTTTCGAAAACAAAGATATAGTTAATATTTCGTCACACAGATACATCTTTAAAAGCCACACATTTCAACAAGTAACAAAGTTATACATATATTCTCAACTAACCTTTAAAAAAATTAAAAATAAATAAATAAATAAACTTCTACACAAATGGAGCGTTTTAAAAACCTGGAAACAACAAAATATTTAGTCGAACCTAAAAAAACACTAGACAAAGGGGCAAAAAAACACACAGAATCGCATATAAACACAATTCTCGTAAACACGGAAGCATTCGCAACAGAACCACAAACATCGCCAAAAAAAAAAACAGATAACAGGTTTGCCCGAAGCAACGCTAGGAACGGAAAGGGGAAAAAATAACCGTTAAGTCCGGGGTTCCTTTCATCCGGCACAAAAACGAGCACGGTTTCAGAAGAATCCGGCACACAAAAATCCGAGCCTCCACCGAGACTGGAAGGGGAAGTTTCAGCAATACTGGCGCCAGGAAAAATAAATAAAACAGACATCCTAAAGAGGACAGGACAGAGACATTTTCCGGGAAAAAACATCGCTCCCGTTTCCCGGGCAACGGAACTGGAAAGGCACCTCAAAGTCCGGCGCCAGAAATCTTCCCGGATCGCGTCCCCTTTCCCCTTAAGGCACTTCTAGGCCATTATACGCATCGTGGGATCTCTTCGTTGTGGTGGAATTGCAATTCATTCATTGAATATGGAATTTAATTCCGAGAAGGATAGTAAAGAGAGATTGTTTTCGCGGAAAAGGAGATGGTGATTGGATACAGGGAGGTTTATTAAAAGGGATAAAGTTTTCGCCCAGAGATGCAACTTTGGTGACTAAACGGAATGGGATAGATAATATAGCGGCCTCTATAATGAGAAGCTGACATAAAGTATTAGAATTCACACACTTAGAAAATATTTTACATGATTTACACATAAAATATGCATTATGTAGCGGATTCATTAGCGAAAATTACTGGCTGTTGACGAAAGTCGAAATTTGAAATGTGAAGTAAATATTAATTCAAAGGTATCAAGGTGAATAGTAATGCAAAGGCTACAATAATAGTGGGAGGGAGGTTTCTTTCTATTATTAACCTGTGCTAGCATGTTTTTGAGACAATATTGTCAATAAAAAAGCGTGGGTATAAAATAAAGGATACATGGTGGTAGGTCGAAAAGATTGACATTATAATACAGTATGATTATAATAATTACATTTACTCGTAATTGCTTGAGGTATATTTACATTGCTAAGATTTATTTAATATAATATTGTATCGTCTGCTTTTTTATCTTAATATCCAAACAGAATATTATTTTGTGCTTTAATAATTTATCGTTTGCTCTTATTTTTTTAGTATTTAAATTAAGAACTGATTTTTGTGGCATAATCGCATGTTTATTCTTTTTTGTTGTTCAAACTGACAAAGTTTTTGTACTTTTGAATGCTTTGTTTGTGAAAATGGAAATGAAGCATTAAGAATTGGAAGGTGTTTTCTTTCCTCGATAGTAATTGCTTCTGTGGATCCTGGGCCTCGGAGGTACGCTTACTTCACGCTAATTAACATTCATTTTGGTGAAACGGTGATATAGATTGGGAAGATGATAGTTACCTAATGTGTAGAGTCGAAACTTTTGTCGTCAAACGGGATCGATGACAAGGCTGAAGGCTTTTTAAATTAATACAAATAAATCTTTAAAAAAACGATAGCACATGTTAAAATGAAATTAGCAATGCCAGTTTTAATTTTAAAAATTATTTTAACTTCTGCACGTCAATAATATGCGTAGAATTATTTACAAATGATATTTACATCTATAATAGTCAGAAAACAGTCCAAACAATCATTAATTCGCTTTAGAGGTCAGGAGAACAAAAATATTAAGACTCAACAACAAAGAAAACCTCGCTTTGTGCGTTCAAAGCTACAAAATTTAAATATATTTTTTCCTCTCAAACTATAGATGAGACACGCCACCTCATTCATTTCTGGTATCCAAATAAATAACTTTCAACAAAATAGTTTATTTTAATGGTCATAAAATTTTAACAAGATGTTTTCCATAGAAATAAGTTTAAGTAATGCCATTACACATTTATATATAATGTAATCAAAATGACTTATTTTACTATACTAATGCGTTCGAATAAAATTATAATCTTAAACTATCTATTATTTCAGTTATGATAGCTATTTGATGAACTTTCTTATTCTAGTCGAAATATCTTCTTTTATTAAACATTCCAAATATTATTTTTTTAACTTTTCACAGACATCTAACACCACTGCATCGCTCATGTTTTAAATATGCATTTCCAAACTTTAGTGAAAATTTAATAACAGTACGGCCCCAAGAAGTTAAACGGTAGAATAAATTACGTATAATATTGGGTTTTTGGAGGAATCATTCCAAGACGAGACTTCAGCACAGACTTTTCGATTTTAATTCGGAGGAATTTTAGCTTTTCAAGGTTTGAGGCAACTTCTTGACGTTACAGAAAACATTTTTTTTTTTTCAGTGAAAAATAATATCAAAGAGTAAGTCGAATTACAGAAGAGGCTGCAATTAATATCAACTGAAAAATTTGTCTTCAAATTTTCTCTTCAAGAAGTAATTAAATAGTTCCATTGCTTGAAGGAAATTCGATTACAGCCCTAACGATTTATTGAAAAAGTTATATAATCTAAACATTTTTTTATATACTTTGAATTCAAAACGAGTTTCAAGCAGTTAATTAGCGGAAAGGAAGAAGCAAAATAATGATATACGAATCGAAAACCGTTTTATCCGCATCAACAAAAAACTAAAATGTGAAGCTCACATTGTAGTCCTTGTAAATTAAGATTTTATTCATTAGTTACAGTAAGAAAACGAATATAATTTAAATACATTAAAATTACACATGTTTAAAATATTTTTAGCTATTATATTTAAATACATACACATTAAATACATACATACACATGCAATACATTTAAAATACATACTCATTTCCTCCCAAGAAAAGGAGGAATTTTCATTTGACCGATTCTGGTGAAATAGTTAGTTTCAAAAACACGTAGCAACTGTTTAGTAGAAATAATAATGAATTGTTTAGTAGAATAATAGAATAGCAACTGTTAGTAGAAATAGTAACGAAGTAAGTTTAAAACTATAATTTCATTCATTATTTTTTTCACGATAAATATTAATTGATTACAAAATTAAAGTTTACACATGTCAGCACTGTCGATGGGGAGAATCACATAATCCTTTTAAAAGTAACACAGAATATTTTTTTTTTTTGCAGAAATATTAATAAGACATTTACATATCAGTTGAACTATTTACGTAAAAGTTTCCTCAGTTTTTCATCTTATACACTCTACGTGTTTCTGAAACTTCCCGTCGAGTTTACAGATATCTTGTTCACTAACAGTGGTCACAAGTCATAATTGATTGGATGAAAGAAATGTCTTCTGGCATTGACTCTGAAATCTAATAATTCCACTGCCTACTTCAAACCAATTTTCAGTTATTAACATACGCCAACACGTTGTTGTTTTAAGAGAATGGCGTCAACAAAAATGCGTGGACATAAAATAAAGGATACATTGTGCTAGATTGAAAAGATTGACATTAATAATAACATTTAATTTATTTTAAGGTATATTTACATTGCTAAGATATATTCAATTCCATATTTTATCATCCATTTTTATTTTGATACCCGAACATAATATTATTGTCTACTTTAATAATTTATCGTTTGTTCTCATTTTAATATTTAGTTTAATAATTGATTTTAATGGCAGAAACGTTTGTATTTATCATTACTGTTGAAAACACAGGCACTGTGAAAGCAAAAATGCATTGGGAATTTGAAGAAGGTATTTTCTTATCTTGAAAGTGGTTGCTTCTGTGGAACCTGGGGCTTGGTAGAACGCTTACTTTACGCGAATTAATATTCCTTTTGAATAATTCTACTTTTTCAAGAACTGTACAGGAAGGGGGGAGGGAAACGTGAAAATGAAATTAGCAAAGCCACTTTCAATTTTTTTCTCACATTTTTCCCAGAAGGCTAAGGGACTATATAGGGAGGAGTGAAGAATGTCTTCAAATCTGAAAGTATTCGTATCATCGTGCAAAACAAATAGTCAGCTATTCAGTTTCTGACATTTCATATTTCAAATAAATAAGAAGAAAAACTGCTTTTTAAGTAACTAAAATTTTCAGCAACACTTTGTCACAGTCTTCGAGTGATAAGGATAAGTAACAAAAGTATTGTCAAAATACAAAATACACGGTGCTCGAAAATGTTACATTAGCCATAAATATTACAGCTCTACACCAACCTTAGTTGACTATCACTTTAAAAAAATATCCCCATTCCTCCCTCCACCTTAATAGCACGTACTCTATAAAAACTACACAACACCGAAACATAAACAATGTCTGCGTTCGCAAATTCGCAGACTATGTCATTTTTATGCTAACGGTCTCTCTACTCCACTCATTTTTCACCCTCTAAAAAACAGACTTAAACAGTGCAAAAGCGATACATAAAACAAAACCCCCTATCACGTAAATCGGTTCCCAGACCAATTTCAAAGAACACGACGAACGGCAAAAAAAAAAAAAAAAAAAAAAAAAACGGTGACAGCATTTAAGAGTTCCTCCAAACGTTGCTAAGACGTTTACATAACAGGGGGTAGGAGATTTATCAGAGAGAAACTTCGCACAATTTTAAAAGACCCCTTCCACCCCAACCGGGGATGGTGGGGGAGGAGCACTTCTTTCCTCCCAAACGACACAATCAAGACATTTCCGGACACGTGACATTCCTAACGTCGCCGCTTGGACGACAAGAGGGGTTGGAAAAAAGACGGGGCAAGGATGGAGAGATTTGATTCCTTTTTTTTCTTAAAAAAAAACATATCATCCAGAAATCTACCCATAGCGTTAAGCCCCGACTGGTTACACGTCATTGGGGCTTTGTAGCAATTTGTCTTTCTTCGTTGTTTAAGAGTTTCGGTCTTTTCTCTCTGAAGAGACGGGGATGAAGAGGAGGGGAAAGTATGCATTTTGTGTCGGATAGTTTTTCATATTCTCTTACATTCTTTTAGAGCCATCAACTAGACGGATCGATTTGTATTCTCCTCTTCCGGCATGCTTTATTGAACACTAATGGGAATTGGGTATGCCGGTGTGAAGACTAATTTGTGCTGTAAGGCTTGGTTATGTGCTATTAGTTAAAGTGCTACAGAAGCATCAATATTTCAAGTTAAATGGCAAGAGTATGAATTAATTTGAATACATTTCAGATGAATATTCTGGAATGTAATAGTTATTCTATGCGTCTCCTGTATGACACTAAGCATTAGTATGGCTTAACTATATGGAGTTTTTGTTACGTCCTATTCTTATAATTACATAGTTCCCATAGTTCCTCTGACAAATTATTACTGTAATACATATTTTAACGTGATAGATGCTTGCCAAATATTCATCGAAGAAAAAATTTCATGGTTTATTAAATACAATATCTCTTGTAACAATTCTCTCAAGGGACAATTCTGTTGGGGCCGGTACTTTTGAAAATATTATATCTATTTATCTCTTTCTCAAGGGACATCTCTATTTAAGGGGGAAATTGTCTGGTATGGTGGTTGTCCATTATTGAAAGGTTCTATAGTATGTGAAATAAGTTTACAGTTTCGTTACATTTTTATTAATATTTATCATTCAGTGAGAAAAAATAAAATGCAGTTTAGTATCAAAACATCTTAAAAGTTTTTTTTTTTTTTTTATCGTTAACCAGTGAACTCAGGGAGTTTACCTTCTAAAGATAAGAAAGGGAATAATAACCCCTAGGTATCCTAGCGATCTTTTCTCTCTTATGGGGTTTACAATCTTTGGTAAACACGGGTAATGCGCGCTAGGGATGCTTTATTTTTGATCATTCTTATCAACCAATTTTCATCATACCGCCCCCATTTTCTTACGTCTAGATCAGATACACATGTTTGACACAGCATAACTTGATCAGGCTTCTGCGCAATAAACTTAGACTCAGTCGTTAACCTGTGTGTAACCAACATAATTTTAAATAAAAACTTATTTATTCAACTTATTTTATTTCTTATTTATCATATCCATCATACGTTAATTAACATACGCTGCTAATAAGCAATACCTTTTCTTACAAAGTCTTAATTTAAAATAAAAATTTAACACACTATAAGCTTTCTTAGAAATACAAAACATATAAAATAATACACATACATTATAAACATTTTCCGAATTATTTCAACTCTATGAACAGTGCAATTTCAAAGTGACGTTAAAAAAAGAATTTTTAACGAGCATCTTCTTACATATTCAAGCGAATTCTAAAATAATATACACAACTAATTTATCACGAAAACACTGCCAGCGTGTTGATGGTTTAAACGGCTAATTTATATTGTCTCAGACCGTAACTCGCCACAGCAACGGAACTGAAGAATGAATGCAAGTTTTCAGAGATACTTCCTGATATCCTACGGTTTAAAACTTCTCACTCACGCATTAAAATTCACAGCGAAGTTTACTATAAAGCTTGATTTAGTAACTCGAGGAAAGTTTCAAAGAGTGTTAGCTAAGAGAAAGTTCATTCACACTCTTTCTAGGTAAAGTTTATGATTCTAATTATAAAGATTTGCAGCATTTGAGTTACTATCTTGATTCTTAGCATGTCAGGTAAGTAGGTTATTTTAGCGTATTGTACAAGTGAAAATAACACGATTTGTATTTAGTAAAACTTTGATATACATAGCATGTGAAATTTCGAACTATTAAATAAAGAGAAACAATGATAAAATGGAAACAAACCACGGATATTTAAATGTAAAATGAGTCGCATTTAAGTATTTTTGGCTCAGAATTAATAAACATGATTTTTTTTTAAAAAAAAACATTTTACATCGTACGAGAGTAACAGAACGGAGGTGGCCACGGTAGCCTCGTAATCATGGTCACAGACTCGTGGTTGACGGCTTTCTTCGAGATGTGGGTTCGAGCCCTAAAGCCACCAAAGCACCTAATGAACCGCAGCGTAGCTGGGATTGTGATGCAGGTTAAATCTGACAAAACTCAGAGATTTTTCCCTTGGCGCAGTGTGGAAGTTTGGAGAGGGAGGGGACAACTCAGATGTCATCCTCGTCACTTGACCGAGATTCAAAGTTTCGAGGTCCATCATCAATAGCCCTCGCGTTGCTTCTATCGATGATTTAATAAACAATAACATCAGGCATTACAGAGTAGGAGACGGAACATATAACGCGTTTATTTCACAATGAATGATACACAAATGATTAGTATAATAAAATGCACTGTCCTCTATAGGACAGTAAAGTCAGAACATAATATTTATGTTTGATAGGTTTTTTTTTTTAATCGGAGAAAAAAATGTTCCGATTTTAGGTCCTATTCAGTAACATTACACGAAGATAATATTTGTCACATCCATCGCCAAAAGAGAGGCATGAACATGCCAATGGCGAAATAATCTCAGGAAGTAGCCGTCTTGGCGAAAGTTATATTTAGAACTCCTTAGTTTTTTTTTTTTTTTTCCCTTATCATTTTTTGTTAGTAATGTAAACCCAGGATTCACTAAGGAGCGCTGAATGAATGCACATCGAAGAAACGATAACGGTGTAATATGTAAATAATTTGTGCCTCATTGTATCCTTTTTATTCCCATTTAATAAGTCGTCCCACTTTATCTTTTGCTTATTGTGCGAATTTTTTCCATTCCACAAGACATACCTGGTAGTGTTGCCCCTTTAGTAGATTACATATATAACTATGTGGAAGAAAAATGATTCCACAGCCTTAAATTATTTTTCACTGTGGGTTATGGATGGAAGTGGTGCTCGAATCTGCGACCTTAACCACTGGATTATAACTAAGATTTAATTCTCTAACTAAAACATTTACAGTTTCTGACACCTTAAAAATGGAAAGCCTAACAAAAATGAAATTAACTCACCATGTCTCTTAATAAAAGAATATCTTTGTAGCAAATTCATCTACATCCTTAAAACCGAAAAATATTCAGTTTAAGATTTAAAGAAAAGAAGAAAGAAAATCACGTAGCCTTAACCATAAATTTTGCACAATCACTCAAACGATTCTCGAACGCTGCCACTGGAAAGAAATTAAACTCCATTTCCTTTCCCATTCTCTTCCGAAACCGCGATTTCAATCATTCAATGTTCTTCCAACGGAACACCTTTCTTGACAAATCGTGACATATCGATAACCGTAACCTATAGAAATAAAGTTTTATTATTTTTTTTCTCGTTCCATCTAGTGCTATTTTTCCTCCCTCTCTCTCTGGAGAGAGGAAGATTTAAAGAGAGAAAGAAAAGAAATGAAATAAAAACTCCTCCCCCCTTTCGATTTCTCTCGATACTGTTCTTTTTCGAATTGAAGGAGCAAAGAGAAAAAAAAAAAGAAAGAAAGAAACAAGCGGGAAAAGATACCGAGACGCCATTCCGTCTGGATAAGATGCAAGAGGCACCGAAATAAACAGGGGAAAAAGAGAGAGAGAGAGAGAAAGAAAAATCCAAAGCTCCATCGGAAGATATTAGTGGTTGATACGATCCCATGACGTAAAATGACGCGACGTCATATAGAGTCGTCAAGATCGGAGTGGGTCGTAAAATTGGAAGTGCGTTTTGATGGGTTTACTCTGGGAAGTGGGTCTAAGGGAACTTAGCTCCAATATTTTCTAAGATAAATAACATCGAATCATTGGAGGGACATAAAAGGAAACTTTTCTTTTTTTTACAAGGGGTGAGTAAATAAGCTCGATCGAGAGTGAGAAAAAATAATCAGAATATGTGTGGAAATGGTTTCGATGAAGAGAAAAAAAAAGTTCTTCCTTCCTACTATTTCCATAACGGCTTAAAAGCAAATATATAAAACTCGATGCATCAGAATTTAGATATTGTGGTTTTACTCTACATTGTGGATGAGGTTTTACTTTATTGACTAATAAATCAAAACACCAGAACTTCATAATCATTATTCTTCTTAACGTATTTTTACGTTGAGGTGATAATATTCACGCAATTTTCTTTATTTATATCGGTATAATTACAAGCGCGAGTGAATGAAAGTTGGTTTATGGCGAAAGAGCCAAATATGGCAATGCAACGGTCAAACCATGTGCAACTGCGATCTAGACGTAGGAGTAGTTATTGTTCATTCACGCTGCACTAACGGCAACGGACCTCGTAATTTTGAGCCTCTGTCAAATGACGAGGACGACACCCTAGACGAAGGGAAGATGGAAGGAAAAGAGGGAAATGGTTGATACAAGGAGGTTCGAAAAGAGAACAAGATCACTAGGGTATCACAGGGCGCATAATCCATGTTTATCAAACACAGTAAAAACCCCAGGAGCTAGGAAAAGATCGCTAAGGTATCTCGGTGTCATGATTCCAATAAGATGGAAAATCCCTGAGGAAAAAAAAACATTACAAACATTTGTAAATAAATATATTAGATAAATATTTAATCTACAAATAAAAGAAAGAGAAAAAAAAAAGGGGGAAGTTATTTTACGGTTCACTGTTTATTTTTTAAACATGTGCTCTTATATAAATGACTTCCCAATAACACCTAAAATTATAAAATGGCGCACCCTTTCAAGAATTCCCAAGAAATTACGTAACACTTAGAAATTACTTACTGAACTTACTTACTTACCTACTTACTTTGTGAGAGTTTCATAACTCTTTTTATAAATTTTTTTTTTCACATCAAGATGTTAAATTATCAATAAATCAGTGTGCATCGATCACGAAAAAAAATGTATAGCAAATGGAAAGGTTTAAAGCAAAATCAAACTTTAAATGTCATTTCCTGGAGAGTATTTTAAAAGTTCTAATATTTTACTTTTTAGTTTTTACTCTACCTAAGACTTTCTATAAAAGAACGACATATTTGGAAAGAAGGGAGAAATTCGGCGATCCAAAAGCCTGAGTTTCTCCAAGTATTAGAATGAGAAAGTTTTCATTTTTCTTTCTTCCATTTTCTTAGATAAGCCGATTGGACCCCAAAGGGATGAATTAAATTATGAATCTAATCATCATGCAGAAACGTTTCAGTAGCAATACAAAAAACATTTCCGAAAACATAGTAAATTAATCCTTTTGTTCCAAAATCTTATTTATGTATTTATTACGATTTATTTATCATACAAAAAAATAATTCATATATTCACTAATTCACAAAGAAAAACTACTATTTCTGATACGAGTTCATATACACTAAAACAAAAAGAAGGAAACTACAATTTTTTTTTTGAAAAAAATAACGAGTCAGGCTTAAAAAATACAACAAAACCCTCATCTGAGATTTTTTTTTTTATTTGAAAGCGGTTTAAGTCAATTTTTCTATAATGAAATACTTAAGGGTTTGTTTTTTAATCAATTTAAAAATTTTGCAAAGCTAATCCATTCGGGTAATGTTTCCAACCTCTAAGAGTGTTAAATTTTATAATGGGAAAACAATTAACCTGTCTAATTATATCTCAATAAAACTAATATTAACACATTATTTTCCCTAAAAAAAGGACTTTATAACGCTTCAGGGAAAAAAAAAAAAAAAAAAAAAAGGTGGGTATGTGCGCTTTTATACAAAATAAGAACCAATGCAATTAAATCCAATATTAAAACTAATGTTCGCTTTATGGTAAAGAACATAATTCGAAATTGGAACACTTTTTCCAATAAAAAAAAGTGCTCAAACATTAATCTCCTATTCGGACACCGTTATCTTTCAGAGCATATTTTATAATATTACTCAATTCTATCTCTGCTTCAATCTCGCCCTCCCCCCTTTTTTTGGTGCAATATGTCTTCCATGTTTTGTCTCCAATACTGTAATACTAAATAGCCTTTAAACTTAACATATTCCTTTGAAAAATGGCGTATTTTCGAAATGTACCTAAATTTTAAGAACACTGTATCATAAACGGATGTATGTGTTACAGCGTCGCGAACTTATATGAAATTTGGAACAACTTTCTGCCTAGAAATGTGTTCGAAATTTATATAAGGCTCATTGACATTAGACGAAAACAACTTTAAAGGAAAACAGAGTTTAAGCATTAACAAAGCGATAGACCCCAATGAATGGCGTGGTATTCGAATAAATATTCTCAAAACAGACCACATATTATGTAATCATCATACCAAAACATATTTTTGTACGCATTTTTTCCATGCAATGTACAATACTGAATGTTACGATACATCACACGAAACTCTTACGAACATAAACTAAAGGAAACAAACCGCAAACGGATATGAATAAAAATAACTTTCACACAAAACTATTACAATGAAGCCTTAACATAAATAATTATATCCAAACAATTTCTTTCAGCACAGTTTATTGTTTGATGGTAATACGAGCTCAAAACAAAACCAACCCGCACTAATTCCAAAGGCGAGAAATGCTCGATCCCAAACAAAACCCAAGCCGATCCTTTATATTGCCCGCCAACGATCAAGCAGACGTCTGTTTTTGAGTGGTGGATTCCAGCGCCACGCTTTGTTTCAAAGCTTCATCCATTCACAACATAATGAGCGTGGGGAGAGCTACAAACAATAGTGGGTGTAGACGCTTTCAATTCTCCTCTGACACGATCTGCATAATTAATTAAAACGATGCAATAAAAGAAGAGGGGGGTCATTACTCATCACAAATGATGAAAAATCGGGTGACGTGGGCTTGAAGTTTTATTTCATTCAGAAAAGGCCAACACTTGGAAAAGAATAAAGTGAGCAGGGGGTTAATGCTCCCTTTTGGAATTTCTGACACCGTCGAGTTTTCGAGCAAGTAGGTCGATTCTTTTGAGTTGTCCAACCCGTCAAATGTTAAGTACGAAGGCCAGGGGTAGGGGTGGGGGTGGAAGACGATGCGTCCCCATCCGTCAGTTGCGATAAAACGTTTCAGTTGTGGTTTGGTTTATAAGATAAACTATTTTATGATGCTGGAGTGTTTTACCAGGAAACGGTCCATTCGTTAAAAAAACTCGATAAACACGACATATTTCAGGTCCGGTGCCTCTTTCCATATATTTCTTACAGTCATTGTTTCACAGATATATTTCCGTTAAACACCTTTAAAACAGTTAATAACACAACAATTCATTTGGAAAGGAGATTATTTCCAGTATTTTTTTTTATATACATATTATACTTTGAATTTAAGATAACCTAAAAAAGGAAGACCAGTATGATAAAATAAGCATCAATTGGAATGTTACATACAAATTTATACACATTCATAGTAGCAGTTATTTGTTTATTAGAATACTATCAAAATTTCTGTTTTAGTCCGTATTTCAACCGCTATTAATCATCTTATTTACAATAAAGGGTTATTCAAAATGATTCATCTGATTTCAAAATGTTATATTGTAAATAAAAGACATACAGAATGATAAGGAATACATGAACACAAAGAAAAATATGGAAGTTTCTTTTTACAAGTGTTCGATATAACTGCTTTTATAGTTACATGCAAATTGTCAATTCGATATGTAACTTCCTGTCAAACACATTGTAAAATGTCAATCGTAATTGATTGCACAGCAGCAGAAATCCGTTGTTTAAGTTCACACAATTTATGAGCAACAGTGGCTCATGCACTTTATATTTCACAAACCCCCAAAGGAAGAAATCGCTTGAGGCCATATCAGGCGTCTTAGGTACCAGCTGTGTAACACCAAGTCATCTGGTCCACTGCAACCGATCCAACTGCGAGGCAGCTCCGTAAAAGCCTCTGAAACAGCTTTCGTGAAATAGCTTCACGAAGAACACACGAGAGTCATGTATTGTTCGCAAAAAACTTCCACAGTTTTCCTTTGCATTCATGTATTACTTATCATTCCGAGTCGTTTATTTTTGAAAATACGAAATTTTAAAACTGAATGATTCATTTTGAAAAATTCTGTAATACATTCTTAAAAATTGATAGCGATTTTTAGAATAATATCGGAAGATCTATTCTTGAAATATAAAATATAAGTTTTTTTTACTTCCATTTGAATGTTCACATCGATGAGCAGAACACTTAACTTTAATAAGTTATTTAAATTTTAAGATTTAACCAGAACTCATTGTGAAAAACGTAGAAACGAGAAATAAGGCTCCATTAATTTTAAGTATTTACATACCATTTTCAAATAAAAACTAACAGATGAACACTATTTATAGAATCTGTTTAAAATTTATCTCTCTCTCACAAGGATTCTTACAAATTCTTCTTTTATTCAGATCAACACTATTCTCACAATTTGAATTGGAATTTATACATTAGGATCTCAGAGCTCCCTATTTCTAAAATAATGCAAAGTCTTAGTCAAAGTAGCCTTCATCCTTTCTACTCGATATCGTGACAAGCATATCAGAAGAAAAGGAAGCAAAAGTTAGATAAGATTTTCCAGATTCTTTTTCCGAATCAAAGTTCAATCTCACTGCTTTTAAAGAGGCGAAAAGAAGAGTTTAAATTGAACTTGACGATATCTAAAGATGGTGTGTGTGTGTGTGTGGATAGAAAGAATATATAGTTATTTAGGATGATAGACCCGCCTCAAAACATAAAATCTTTGATATGAATGAATTTCGATGGAGATAATCCTATTTCAAAATATTGCTTCCGTATGTTATAACACACGCACGCACGCACACAGTAATAACATATTTATTATAACGAAATATCTCTTTAATATATGAACAGTTAACAATAAGAAGACCTATAACAATTTCCTTTTTTTTTAATGAAATATTTTGAAAATTTGTATATTTTTTATTCCTTTAGCTCGAAAAGATTAATCAAGACAATTTATACGACATTTTATTTGGTTAGTCCATGACGGGTAAAACTTTAAGTTTTACAAACACATTTTAATACAAAAAAGGGGGCTTTTTTGTATCTGACATTCATCAGTTAATAATATTTTAAAGTATTTTGTTATGGTAATGAGTGATACGTAAAGAAAGAATGCGGCTGCGGGGAGGGGAAAGAATTAAAAATTGCGAAAAATTATTAATAAAAGACTACCAAAGAACTAGACAAGATAAGCCAAAAACGATTTGTACATAAGCAAAAGTACCTCTGCAAAATAATATTAATAACAACAAAGCTGCGTAAACTCATTATTTCTGCTCGGAATTGCAATCGTTTCAGAAACGAATTCTGAAACGACACCGGGATATAAAGATCATTGAATTACATTTTATTACTTTTATTTATAATTCTAAAATTATTTAAGATTGAAAAGTGATCTTAAAATATATCTAAAAAGGGCTTATACTCAAAATATGACATAAAGTATCCAAAAAAGATACACATTTCTTATTAGAGGAATTAAGTGTCCAAATGCAACTTAGAAATGTGTATCCCTCAACATAAATTTAAAAAATTAACATGTCATTAGAATTTCGGGCCCTGATGATATATAAACAAGGTACAATGAATATATGCAATGACATACTGGCAAAAGGTTTCATAAATTAGAACTTCGGGTAAGTGATAAGGACGACACCCGAATTAGTATCCGACACTCCCTTTACACTCTACTGAGAGATCACATTAAATACGAAGTGGTTTTCTGCAAAATGTATGCCTCAATCCACATCACTGTTGATTTACTGATTGGACTTAAACACTCCTCCCATATGATAAGATTTAGACTAATGAAATTTCGGTACAGCATGAATATTTGCGATCTAGTCTTTATTGTAATTTTAGGACTCGTTCCAAAAGGGAGTTAATTCTTCCTTTAAATTGAAGTGCCCGCAGTAGCCTAATGGTCATGGTCGGATCCATCGAGGTATGGGTACGACCCCTGAAGACCCGCCGTGTAGCAGGTTTGATGTTTGTGCAATCTGGTCGAGGTTCCAAGTCCTGCCTTGGGTGGAGTGACAGTTTGGAGAAGGATATGCCATCTCAGGTGTCCTCGTCACTTGATCGAGATTCAAAACTACTCGCCAATAGCCCTCGATTTCTTATATGTGCGACGTTAATAAATATAACCGACCAATCCTTTGAATTGAATGTTGAATCAATATACGACAAAAACAAGACATTTACATAATCGTCACTCAAAGCCTTTCAAAAAATGCACAAGTTTAAGAACTTTTTTTTTCTTGGAATGGAATGTGCGAAGGAGTAGATTTCGCCACCAATGATTGATTGATTGGTTTTATTAATGTCGCACTAGATGCAACACGAGGGTTATTGACGAAGGACCTCGAAATTTTAAACTTCGGAGAAGTAACGAGGATGCCCTTTGAGCTGGCACTTCCCACTCCTAACTTCCACACTGCAACAAAGGGAGGACGTTGAGCCTTGACGGATTTAAACGTGCATCAGCTCCGGGTTCGCAGCGGGCTTTTAGTGGCATCAAGGCTCGATGAAAAACGCCGGCCGCGAACCAGCGACAATGACCAATAGGCGGTCACTTTCGCTGCCAAAGAAAAAACGGAATGAAATTAGATTGATCGATTGATTTGACCGATTATGGATTGGCCAGAAAATATTTCATAAAATACTTTACGCTGAAAAGTACCCGGTTGACCATTTTGTCGTTGTCTAAAACAATAGCCCCTTAAGTGGCTGAAAAAAAAATTCCGCGACAGAATGACAACAAATACAGCAACTGAATCATTTAACCAAACAGGACAAAGGAGCGGAGAACAATAGCAAAAAAACTTTCCATCAGCCCATTACACTTTCCCCCGTTTTTATTATGTTTACTTATCAGAACCAGTGGAAAACGACGAGAAAGAAGCGAGGAGAGGAGCAATTCAATAAAACTTTCTTCATAAACACTTCTGGCTGAGTGACAACAAATAAAACTACTGAACCAGTTAACTTGGCTCTGCAGCAGCGGCAGCACGGAGACAATGGCGAATTGCAACCGCCTGCATTATTCACAGCGAAGCGCCTTATTAGTCCGGTAGAGTTTATGAGCACCGTCGCTATCGCCATGTTTAACGATGTCATCTTTATCAGATGTTGTTGACTCAGTGACCGCCAGTGCGGTAAATTTAACAGCCCTGTTTTTGCACTGCACTCCCAAGTAGGAATTTTACGACGCCTCTTGCGCGCACGCTTCCACACCGGCCAGATAGGAGATTTTAATACTTAATCAAACTGGCTGCTTGAGATTTTATCCTTTAATAAATTCGAGACCCTTTCTTTTCCGTCCGCGCTTTTTATGCGAGAAAATTGGGTGGTAAATCTCATTTACTGCCGCGGAAACAACGGGTTTTCGATTTTTGTGTCGTCGCGATGAGGAAGATGGTTAAGTGGACATCTTGATGGAATTTAGCCACAGATCGAAAGAGATTTCTTATCGTAAAATCGCGCACTCATTTAATCTGAAATGGTTTTGAAAATGTTTAGTTTTTTTCTTTGCCAAATTAGCGGTGCGTTAGAACTAGGTAGCACAAATCGGGACCCAAAGCCCTTTATAGGTTTACTGGGTTCATTATCTGTTACATTATCTATGGTAATATTTTCCCTTTTGAAAGTGAATCGGTTTCGTTTCGAACACATTTATAACCAGGGAACTATACATAAAAATGTAAATTCTGAACCAACGTTGTATTAGAGTAATTGGGGATAGACGTAGACATTTTGAGCCTCACGAGAACAACACCTAAGATGTTCCT
This sequence comes from Nephila pilipes, assembly GCA_019974015.1. Classification (NCBI taxonomy): domain Eukaryota; kingdom Metazoa; phylum Arthropoda; class Arachnida; order Araneae; family Nephilidae; genus Nephila; species Nephila pilipes. The sequence continues at coordinate 421,466 of BMAW01077216.1, forward strand.
CACTCCCCAAATTTTTACGTGACACCAACATGAGGACCTTTAGGGTTAGCTCTGTTTAATAAGCATCAGTACCATCATTCCGCCTGACGGGTCTTTTACTGGAATCAGAACTTGAGCACGTGGCTTAGAAATTTTTTCCAATTTTAAATTTCTCGGTGATTTGATGCCCATTCTACCAGCAACCTTGTTAACATAATTACGTTATTGTACACATTTCACATTTAACAACGAATAAGAACGTACTAGAATTAAATGGCTAAGTATCTCTTTCTATAATAAAAGTATTTTTGGCTATGAAATTTTAAGTACAGCATACACGAACGCGAAAAAGAATACAATTTTATTTGTTTTAGACATATTAAATTTGTCAATGATTATGGTATCGAAACATAATGAATCGTAACTGAATCTATGCGTACATTTAACAACAATAAACAAGAACATAAAAATGAACATTAAACGGTTAAGCATCTTTCTACAATAGAAGTATTTATGGCTATACTATTAAGAGTAGACCGTACGCGAACGCGACAAACGATGCAAAGACGAACACGCGCTCGGGAAAAAAGTCCGATTCCAGATCTATCAGACAGATTAAGTTTGTCCATGGACATGGGCATCGAAACATAATCAAACCATTGCACACATTTCCCATTTAGCAACCATAAACAAGACCGTAAAAAAGAGCATTAAATGGTTAAGTACCTATTTACACAAAAGAAGTATTTAATAGCTGTGATATTTAGAGAAGGATATACACGAGCGTCAAAAACGCGGCCAAAACAAACAGGGACTCAAAAAAGAGATTAATTCCAGCTCTATCAGACAGATTAAGTTTGTCCATGCGCGTGGTATCGAAACAATCCCCGTAAGCTCCAGTACAAACAGTAAGAGATTCGGTTATTATTCGGCCAGATAACACACAGGCAGACACAAGGAGTTAAGATTGATTAGTTACTGCAGCCTATCATTGACCTGGTAGGAGAACACGGAATAAAGCAATTGGGAATGTCAAACTCAGCATATGGTACATGTTACGCGCAACTTTTAGCTGGGATCTTCCGCAATTTAATCCAGAGCATTCATCTTTTATCTCCGGCGAGGAAAAGGAGTTCGGAAGGAAAGTGAAGCAAGTGCAATTTTCTTTATTTCGAGGAAGCTTCGAGACAATAAGTATTTTAATAGAATCGGTGTGTTTGTGAATATTTAATACCGCAGACTTGTTTGATATCTCAAAGAGAGAATAAAGTTTGTTTTTCTAAAATAAACAATCAGATAATAGCATAATTTTGTAGAACTTTACGCAATCCGCCTTCTGTTAATATTACTTTAAATTAAAATACAAATACTTGCGCCATTTTTCGCAGAAGTTATTTACAATTGAAATCGCACACTGCTGTTGACAGAAAATTAGATTGATCAAACCCCTTCGCGTTCAGAATTTAAATTGAAATCACAAATAAGTTGGAGAGTTTAAACTTAACTGAATTGTATTGTATTGTATTATATTAAATTTCATCCTCCGAGAGTTTCTGCGGAAAACATATTAGTTGCTAGTAAATGTGTATGAAAATCAAATTTTGTGAAAGTTTAATTTATTTACCGGTTCTTTTATTTTTGATTCTGATTAACGTTCTACTCAAATTTTGCAATGCTTAAGCTGAAAAATACATTGATTATTGATTGATGTATGATCACAAAATATAAGACGGTGTCAGAAAAACATGATCATAAGCTATAAATCTACTATATAGCGAGTGATGAAAGGAGTAGAAAATTTTCGCAGATACAAAATAAAAGTATGAATGCACATGATATAAATGAACTAAAAATATAAATAGAGTAAATGACTCTTCTTCACTATGTCAAGTAATTTAATATGCTTTTTAGCTCTTTATCAATCCTGGAATCCTAAAAGAAAAACTACCCGAGTATTTTGTCCACAAATTACTGTTATATATACGAGACATTCGTTACATTTTTATACACACATAATTTCAGATGGCGAACGGTGATTTCGTAAATCAGTGACAAAGGCAAAAGAATCAGACAAGTTATATAAATATGAAAGACCTGTATAAAAACTTTAATTATGTTGAAACAAAAAATTTTTATGCATTTTTATGTTTCTAAATAAACAGATAAATTATTTAATAAATAGATAAATTGTTACACAATCTGTCAAGTGACGAAATGCTAAGCTTGTAATGATGGAGCGACATTTAAGTTTTATTACTCGCATAATATTTGAAATTGCTGTAACCTGTGGTTAAAGTAAAGGTAGCAGTTTTAGATAAGTTTTTGCCATTGTTTTTTGCCATTGATAATTTTTGGAGACCATTGTACAGAAAAATGAGGGTTATTACACATTAAATTTAGTCTCAAGTTCTAGTGAAGATGAATGGGAGTTAAACTGATTATGGATCGTTCTCATCATTTCATTACGTTCAAAATGACGAGATTTATCGTCAATAGCCAATTGGATCGTTTCAGAACGATTTATTTGGTTTTAGTAACGTCTCACTTGAAGCAACATAAAAACTTGAAGACGGATTTCGTAATTTTGAGCCTCGGTCACCTAACGAGGTTAACAACTAAGCTGGCACCTCTATCCCCTAACTTCCACACCATACCAACGGGAGGGATTTGAGCCTCGACAGATTCAATGCACATCAACCCTGAAACTTAGATGTCTGAAATGACCTCAGGCTCGAACCCATTGAAGAAAACTGCCTGCCGCGAGTCCATGACCATGAGCACTTGGTTACCATGGCCACATCTAATAACGAAGTTAGTAATAATAATAATAATAATAATCACAATTCACAATGATTTATTAGAAGTCTAAATATCATTATTTTAATAAATAAAATTTATCAAAAAATTAAATACGCGAAAGAATAAAACTTCTTAAGAATTAACATAATTTCTTTTTATAATCCCAAACTATCAGAATTCGTAAGACAACCTAGTTGAACACTCTCGGATTCAAAGCGTTAAAAAGTAGCAAATACCACATTATTAAAGGGTGAAAAAAAAATTCTCCAAATCGGTAAAAGAATCTCCAGAATTCGATCCCAATTGGGAGGGAAAATGATTGCCAAAATCGTGGACAGAAACTTCAACATCCATCGCTATCGGGATAAAAATTAAGACGTCCGGAAATAAATCCGATGCTAACTCCCAAAGAACTCACGGGAAAAAAAGGGGGCAATCTTTAACGCCCCTAAACGGGTGCATTCCGGCTGCCAAACTACGCCCCATCCATCAGCCCTGGGAGTGATGGGGTAGAAAGAAAAACAGAGACGCCAATGCGGGTAGCGAATACCCAAGTGTTGGCAGTGGTTTTCGCTCTCTGCAAGAATGCAGACGTGGAAGGAATGCATCAACAGCCTCCCCGGTGTTCAGGGAGCGATTGACTTCCTCAAATTATAGCCATACCCCATCCCAAGGGCAAACCTTACTTTCTCACTTGAATGAACGACTTCGCATAGAAATGTCATAGAAGTTTCAAAAGGGAAGACGCATTTTCAAAAATATTTTATGGAGAGTGTTGACACCATTATTTGATATTCTAGACGGGAAAATAAAAAACGAGAAGTCCAATTCAGTAAGAAAGATTTTTTTTTTCATCGGGACGAAAGGGTCAAGTTACTGAGCGTGAAGACATTTATCATTGCATCGTATGTATTATTTAATCATTTTACTGAATTATTATTGCTACGTAATAAAGCATTAATTATTTAATTTTGAAAGAAGGGGATGAGAAAAAAAAAAAGATTTTGTTATTCTGGTGCAGTTTAGTTTATTTTGTGCTTTCAAGTGATAGAGTTGAATAATTGAAATTTACGACACTTTTAGATAAAGGACTTTAAATTGTTTTAAGGGGACTCAGTACCTTTCGAAATAAAAAATAGAACATTTTGACAAATTTTTTTCGATTCTTCATAAATCAACAATTTTTACTCATTTCAATATGAAACTTTGCCAGTTTGTGTAATAAAGTGTATAGTTTAAAATATTGGGTCAAGTTTTGAAATTAAATTAATATATTTTCTTATACAATATGGAAATATGCGTACAAAAATTTAAAACATAAATTAGCTAACCTTATGTTAACCACAAGATAACATTTGAAAGATGAATAGTAGAACCATAATTCTTATACCAAATTAAAGCTAAATAATGACCTTATTCTGTAAACCTCAAATTTTAAATTTATCTTACATTAAAAAAATTGCAAAATTAAAAAAGTTATCAAGTTTGTATTTAGTAACTTTTTTTTGATGTATCATGTTATAAAATAAAAACTAATCATCCAATTAACAAAATTGAGATTCACAGAATAAAGATATACAAGTACAACACTCATGTAAAATGTTAAAGCTCTGCATGCAAAAACATTTTTTTTAATCCTGTGGGTAAGTGGGAAAATAACAAATTGAGAAAAAGAGGTTTCTTTACATTGCGTTGCATAGAACAAGCCACTTTAGACATTTACATTTTTTGTTGCACAGGGCGTAATAATAGTCGGATTTTGACGCGGTTTGATTTAAAATGCTCCTAACATTCCACACTATTTTTTGAAAACAAATTTGAAAAATTAAATTTTTGAAGTTGCAAAGGTACTAAGTCCCCTTAATCTAGTGTTAAAAAATTAGTGACTCGCATTTCATATATACTGATGTTTCAACATTAATACTACATTATGTTACGGAAATCAGAACTTTTTACCAGTCAGTCCACGAGTATGACATCCTTCGCTTCCTACAAAATCGTCGCCATAACTTTTCCGGCCGATGGCGACATCTTCGCTCTCTTTGGAGCATATTCAAGGGAAGCAATCCATTGTTTTGATTGTTGCTTAGTTTTAGGTTTTTATGATGGATCCAGAACCACTCGCCAGTGAAAATTTTATGGGTCACATAGGTTACCTTTTGAACCACTCTCTTGTAACAATTTTCATTTCTGTTTGAATCAATTTTTTTTTCCTGTGTAAAAAATATTTTCAATATTTTGGCCCCCTATACTTAAGTGCTAAACGAATAATACGAAAAATTAAGTGTCTTTTGAATGATATCAAGGATACAATAGTCCCAGATGAGTTTCTCCCCTATAACTATGAATATACATTACAGTTCTTTTTGAAATCCTATCCACCAAAAGCCAAATGAGGCTAAGATGCGCCAAACAAGGTAAAGTTCTGATCCAGATGTGAGGAAAAATTGAAAAGACAAACTAATGAATGATAATATTTCAATAGCGTAATAGCTTTATGTGGTCATGCTGCATATAAAACCTGTGATCTAGACACGCGAAAGAATTGAAAAGGGGAAAAAATGATTGACGAGATAGAAGGTCGAAAATAGAAAATGATCGCTAGGGTATCCCGGGGGTGAGTCACCCGTTTTACAAAAGAAAAAGACCCTTGAAGTGCCTCAGGGTCGGATAAGATAGCGAAATGAAAAGGGTTTTTTAAGATAGATGTAAAAAATGCAGAGGTATATGTATGAATTATAGAAAAAATATGTAAGAAAACATGCTTAATGTAAAGCCCAATGTTTGAAAAATAGGTATAATAATTTTGTATTAAGTGTAACAAATATGTATGCGAACAAATGCATACAAAAAGGAGTTTATTCATTTTGCATAAAACATACTGAATAAAATTGTTAATAAAACTCTATCGATTTAAGATATAAAGATTTACAAAAAATAGAATTTTTTTTACCCGTCTAAAAGACGAAAATAGGTATACAATCGATACCCGCAAATCTAGAGTTAACATAGTTTCAAAGTATTGCATTTTAGAAGGGATATTAAAGAAATTACTTCGCTACAGAAGAACTGCACCGAATTCAATAGTGTCATCGACCACAATTATTTCTTAAAACATTGTGACAAAAATTACTAAAAAAGACATTGACTCTTTTGGAGTCCTTTAGAAACAATCCAATTCAAGATCTTCATATAAGTTGGAAAGGGAGAGGAAAATTAACCGCAATTCCAGTACCAGATCTCATACAAAAGAGGACTCCTTCCAAAACCTAATGAAATACAAAACTTGGCGACCGAGTCTAAAATGGAAATTAAGACAGAAACCGTCCCAAATTGAGAAAGTTCGCCGTCCTAATGATCCCACCACTAGCAGCCTAACGGGATTTTAAATTAACCAATGAGAAAGGGCGTTATTAATGGCAGAGCGCCACTCAAGACATTTCAACACATCATACTGAATACCGAAGGTTAATTAGAGTTGTAACTACTAAATTTTCCTAAGACCTTTTTTTTTGGTGGGTAAGGGGAAATACCGTGCGTGCTGCACAACACCCCGAGGGAAAAAGAGGGGTGGGATATCAGCGGATTTAGCAGAAAGTTCGAAAGCATCCCATTAATAATAGCTTGTTGAATAAATTTCGCATTGGTCACAAGTAATGCTTTTCGATACTGGAGCAAGTTAAAAGGAATAGTATTATTAAGTGGACGCGACAATTCCCGTAAAGTCGATTTAAAGAAAATATAGGGTTGTCGTGTTAAAAATATTTGTGTTAAGTTTCTTGAAATGTTACACTTTAATTTTGTTAATTACCTTTATACTTTGCTTCGATTATATTTTGTTAAATCACTAACTAGAGTTATGATAGGAATAACAGTGTGCAGTTACATTTATTTATATTCCAAACAATCATTAGAGTGATTTTAATTAATATAATAGAATCCCACAATAACTAATGATGGTTGACCATTAATTTTGAATAACGCTCAAATGATAAAGACAATACTTAAACTTGTATCTCACTAGACAAATTCCCACACTAGGCGGCGCAAGAACATTATAGTCCATTTGCTTTACAATACCTAGTTTAGTTTATATTAACGTGCACTAGAAGCAACACGAGGGCTATTTTTGAGCCTCGGTCAAGTGACGACACCTGAGCTGGCACCCGCTTTCCTAACATCCACACCACGCCAATGGGAGGACTTTGGGACCCGACAGATTTAACGTGCATCAGCCCCGGCTACATGGCGGGTCTTTAGCGGCTAAGGATCGATCCCGCGACTGAACGAAAACCGCCAGCCACGAATCTAACGCCATGACCACTAGGCTACCACGGCCTACAACATGTAATGTTTCATTACGGACTAATATAATCTTTATTGAAATTGAGACAAATTCATGAACTTCTAACAGCTAAATCACGATTCTTCAACAAGAGCAACACGATTCAAAAAATTCCATGGTTCGAAAAGCCTCCAATTCACAATTAAATATCTTTTCGAAAATATTAGCGATTGAAAATGAATAATTAATTATATAGGATTATTTATGACGACAAGTTTATATAAGATTAATTTATATAAGGAGCTAAAGTTACACAGGATTAATTTAAGGTAGCAATAAAGTAATACAAAAGGATCTCTATTCAAGAAATATTGAAATAAAATTCATACATTTTAATAATCAATAAAAACAAAAAAAAAGATAAATTTATGATTTAAAAAAAAGCTAAGGATCCAGTGTTGCAACGCCTCTATTTCATTCCACTTGACGCACATTATTTAAAACTTCAATAATTCTATAATGAAAGTCAAAGGAAATTAACACTCAATAGATAAAACAATAGAATTTCAGCCCAAACCTTTTTTTTATTAATCAAATTATGAATATGCAACATTTGCTCTCTTTCTCTCTCTCTTAGCCTGTTAACCTTCAAAGCGCCTGCAATCTAACTTGGAATAATAATCGAATAGATATCTTAGCCACTTGCGCAGAGCCAAATGAATTTAATCACAAACACTGGTGATTCGAGAAATACTCCAATATCCGTTATCTCCTGAAAATTCTAAGGAATCCGTTTACTATTGATGCAAGTTCACACACTTCAATTATTACTACTCGCTATTAATCACCATTCTCTAGCCACTAACTTCTAACTTTTTAATATTCATTTTGGCTTCACTTCATTCCTTTTCTTAAAAATCTAGACAATAAATGCAAATGTCCACTATTAAAAAACAGGTAAACACATTTCTGAAATGAAAAGCTTTTATTTCAGCTTATTGTAAAGTTTCAACAGTATAGTTCTACATACAATTGTATTTTACAAGCAATCTTTCCTATTCATTTTTTAAAGCAAATAAAGAAATATAATTACAGGTTTCCGAATTCACAAACGTTAAGAAAAATTATTATCCTACGATTTACAAACAATAAAATTGGATAAATTTAAGCTCCATAATTTAAGTCAACAAAAAATGCAAATACGCTACGACGCAAACATTCGGTCCAACATTTCTTAAAATAATTACTTCTCAAGCCCACATTAAAATTCAACACACACGCAAGAAACCCCATACATAATAATAATTATTCACAGCCTACCATACCAATTAATTTCAAATGATTTAATTAGTAGTAATTAAAATAATCATCAGAAATTAACCGCGCCGCACTCATTACATTGAGAGCGCGTTATTGACGACTTACTTTCCAAGTGACGTCGAGGCGGAAAATGTACGGCAGTTTTGCCGAGGCGTTTAGCGGCGAAAGAACCGCTAATGAATCCGCGGGATTTTCTTAATTCTCCAGTAAACTTCTCCATTACCTCTTTTCTCTCTTGAGTTGACGCAACTTCGGGTTCTGAACTCGCTGCTATTAATAACACCAGAAAGTTTAATAGATTTTAATTATGTAAAAATTTGCGATAGTTAAGAAAGATGAAACCCTATTAAGGATTTAATGGATATCGCTTTCTTTCGCGGTTATTTTCGGATACCAATTTCGGCAAGTGAAAATTGTGTTTGCTTTTTTCCCCCCCTGCACCAAATAAATATTATTTCGTCGATTTTGGGGAAAAGTTACATGGTTAATAAAATTGTTTACTTTTTTTTTTTTCAAGCATCTCTTTTAAAGATGTTTCTAATGAAAAAAAAGGGGTTCATAATATGTTTTGGGAGCTTTATTGAACATTTTCTTTTTCTTCTCTAAATGAACAAATCGTTATTAAAAATGACCCAAATCTCCCTATGAAAATCATAACAGTACACATACGTTTGTTTACAGAAATGTACTTAGCATAAAAATTTTCAAAGTTTACAATTAACAGTAATAATTTTATATATTATCAAGAAAAGAATTACTTGTAAAATAATTTTAAAACATTGCAAACTTAAAATTAATACATTCTTAAAATAAACTCCCAATTTTCTAAGACCCTAAAAAAGGCTTCTTGAAATTTTTACTGGGAAAATGCAATATCAATTCAAGTGTCATACGCGATACCTGACAAATTTAAAGCTCAAAATTAAGTGGTACATCACAAATACTTATTGAGAAGTTTTAAAAGACTTCTGGTAATTAATGGTAATTTATTACTCATTATATGTATAATTAAGGGTACTAAAAGTTTTTTAAATTAAAGTTTGAATACGTACATCATCGTTCAAGTTAAATATACTTCTGCATATTAAAAAGAAAATTCGACGTATATATTTTTTGTACGCTTATGTATTTATAATATCTGTTACAGATCGCAAAATAATCATCTGGGCAAGGGGGAAAAAAACCCCACGTTATATGTCATTCGCGTCGGGTATATTGATATGGTTACAAGCAATAGAAAATAATGCATTTGATATGAAGACACAAATTTTTTTTAAAAAAATAAGGCACAAAGATCAAGAAATTAGGATTAGTAAGTTTTCGCCATTTTGCCTATATTTTTGTTCTCTACATATCTTAAATTTTTGAAAAAGCGAAACAACTGTTTTCAACTTATTGGGAATGTCAATTTATGAAAGAAACAGACCTTAAAATGCTTTAAAGACTTGCAATTTTTTGATTTTGTTAAAAATTAGAGGCTTTTCTAACAGATGTGTTATTTATGAAAATTTGATAAATAGAACGCTAGAAAATTGAATTTTAAAACTGTAAACAAAAATGCCAAGACTTTGAGAATAATTAAGTGCCTTAGAGAAAAATATATTTATTTGCGTTTTTCATAAAATGTGTCTTTTTAAGAGAGATTCTGGTACAGATTCTTCAAAATCTACTATATCGAAAGAGCTGATATTTTGCACATTATGAAATTAGGTTAATTTTTCATACATAGAACATAATCTCTTTCTAATAAACGCGAACGCATTTTAAATATTAAGTTATATCAAAATGAAAGGAAATTTGAGACATAAAATTAAAAAATTTATTAAGTTTAAAATTTGATACTACAATCAATTATATTTATACGAAATTATAATTATATTATTGTATACATTGAAATGATAATGTTATTCAGTATATAGAATGCTATGCTTATAAGTATACTGCAAAATGTTTAAGTGATAAATGCAGTGGATGTTAAGCAAGATGTGTACCTATATATAAATATAAGATTTCTAAATGTCAGTATAGCTATTGATTTATTAACTGCTCATATATAATTATTTATGAATACAAAATCGATTTTCTTACAAAAACGGGGTTCATAAGCATACAGAATCTCAAAGTAAAAATATGACCTCCTAACACTCTCGCATCGATATTATCGATATTTTCAGGAAATTCTCGAATTAACGTCATACCTGGATTTCCTTCAAATTATTCTATATAACCCTAATGATATATCAGTGTCAACCCTCGCATCATTGATATCAATTTTTGATTCACACTGTCAATATTTTCATTCTTCTCAGATTCATAAATACTATCACTGTCTGTTTCATATACAAAAACTTTGCACATTTTTTTTTCATAGGTACAATATAACTATTATCATCACAATAACTTGATTAATCTGATAATTGATCAAAAATTTCCGTTTCCAAATTCATTAAATTTATTCATTATAGTAAAAAACAAAATGCAAATTAATTTTACGCATTGACCACAGCTGTGTAACTGATTGAGAAAAAAAATAATCCTCAGATATCATGAAAATATACACACCAACGAATTTAAAAATGTATCTCAGTAAATAAATAATCCTGCCAAACAATTTACCAGGAAAGCACTCACTATTCACATGAAGATAATTTTCGTTTCCCGCCAGTTTTAAAAAGAGGTGATGTAATGTGATTATAGAGTTTAATGGCGTCAGAGCCAGTGATGGCTATGCAGCGCCAGACATGGTGTAACTTTGATGAAGATATTTGAAAAACTGGGGGGGGGGCATTAATTATTTAACAAGACTAATTGTCGAAAGCAGAGAAAGATCGTTAGAGTATCCCGGGGGCACATCACCTGGCTTACCAAGGGCAACCAATCCTGTGTGAAGAACAGATCGCTGCGGTAAAACGGGTCATGATGTCTGTACTTACCAAAAAAGATAAGCCCCCGAGGGTTCGAAAATACGGAGTAAATCAATTTGGTATAAAATAGATCATTTTTTTCCTTGCCGAAGACGTCTCAGTTATCGTATACAGTTTTAACCCAAACATAACTAACAGAGAGCACATATATTTCTACCTATGTATATAATAAACTGATCTAGGGGCAATCCACTCTCATAAAGCCATCAAACTGAGCCAAACGCAAACTCTCCCGAGCATTTCTCTACATTTAAACCAGACCACACGAGACGAAGATGTTTGACAGGCATAGGAGATGCGCTTTACAAAAGGCAACGGCCACATTTCACGTCTAAATAAACCCGCGCTACCTGTCACAGTATGCGGAGCGGAAAATTGCCTTCTCAAATAGAATAATAATGTAAACACTCAATGCGAAGATCGTGACCGGAAACAACAGTCAGAAGAAACGGAAGGATGGTTTTATGTATCGGGGGGTAGCAGCCTTTACGGGCTGTTTAACTATGAAGGAGATTAATCGGAAGGCGAACCTCTAGGAATAGTAATGGGAGTAATAAAGCTCTTGGAAAAGGGCCCCAGTAAGGTATTATTTACAGTAAAATGTTGCACTGCGAAGTTCTAGCTTCATACGTAGGCTCTGTTTGGAGGAGCTCGTGTTTAAAATATTGTAATAGTTAAGACAGTCCATGAGTCCGAATTAGACTACGTGAATTCTTAATTTCTAATTCCAGCTCACAACTTAACACACTCTCTTTCAAATATCTAAGACATTCATATGAAGTCGGGTTGTATGATTATACAAATCGTCAAAAATGTGCTTTAATTTTTTTTAAAACGCAAGTGAAGAAGTTTGTATTTTTTTTTGATATTACTAAACATGAAACACTTTCATAAAAATGACTAATTAATTGATCGAATAAAATTTCTGGCACGCAATTCTCGGAAGACATATTGTGCGAAACTCAAAATGAAGATTTAAGCTTTTAAACAGTTGAAAAAAAATTTAAAATTCAAATTCAAGGTAGAGAATAAAATTAAATGAATGGGGGTAAAACCAATATAATGTAAAAATTTAAAAATATTTGGTTAGGGATTTCCCTCAACAAAGTGAAAGATAGCGCGTAAGATTTAAAATGTTTAAAAGGAACAGAGTTAGAAGCAAAGCATTCTGTTAAAATGTGATTCACGGTCAGAAGACAAATACAATGGTTACATATAGGACTCTCTCCAATATAGTATTTATGAGTCAAACTTCTGCGGCCAATTCATAGACGTGTTAAAATAGCGTCTTGTCCTTGCAATGATAATTAATGCCAATGAGGGTTTTCACATAATGTTATTTATTGTCTATTTATAGGTTGCATTGATCCTAAAATAAGTCACATACAAAAAATTTAATGTATTTTATAATATTACTGTACGAAATGGTGGGAGAGATTGGAGCACCAGATACAGATTTAGCTGCTATATCAACTGTCTCGTTATCCTTGATGCCTACATGAGAAGATTCACAACAAAAAATCAACTGATTGTTTAAAATAATGTTTTATATATATATATATATATATATATATATATATATATATATATATATATATATATATATAGTTAATGTCTCATAATAACTGGATTTGAAAAATATAATTCCACATGAGAAGATACAATATTTTCAATATTTTACCTTCTCATGTGAACTGAATTTTTTCCGCGTTATGGAAGAAAGTTTGAATAACAATTTATTAAGTCACACTTGTCGGCTTTCACCATCTGATTATGATTAAGAATGGTGATTGGTTTGATATAATTAACGTCGCACTAGAAACAAGACGAGAACTAAATGTGAAGCACCTCGTAATTTTGAACCTCGTTCAAGTGACGAGGGCGACACCAGAGCTAGCACCCTCCTTCCCTAACTTCGTCACCAAGCCAACGGGAAGACTTCGGGACTCGACAGATTTAACGTGCATTAGCCCCGACTACATGGCGGTCTCAAGTGGCCTCAAGGCTCGAGCCCTTGACTCTACTAAAACCACCATCCGCGAGTCCACGACCATGGCCAATCAGAATGATGATAGTAATTGCCGGTAGTATTATATTATGTGAATCCAATGCAATAATAAACGAAACAAGATGAAATCAGTGACACAGAATTACGGTTTCTTATCACAATGGAAGTCTTTCACTAAATAGATCTTATCCCAAGTTGAATTCTTTCAATTATATCTTTAATTTAATCGAAAATTTTAATTGATCATCCAAGAGGTAGAAAAAACATTCTTTTCAGTTCACGTCGATAACATTTCTAAGCCTTAAAAGTAAACGCCAGTTTTAGAGCTAGATGAATTTTAGACAATATTTAAACAAAAAAACTGAAATGTGTGTTCTTGCTTAATAAAACCGTGAGTTGCCACTGAAATGGAACAAAATCAGATAAGAATTCTTTGATTGGCAAAGTATGCGTCATGTTCTTCTTTCACTACTAAGTTATTGAAAATTTATTTTGTTTTTAACACTTCCACATCGAGAATGTGCAACAGGAAATATATAACCCCGTCATCAAAGAATTCATACATAAATGATTAATTAAAAATCGAAATATTTCTGGATAAATAGTAATTGGAAAATAATTCCTTTATGGTACAAGACACAAAGAAAAATAAATTCTAAGGCCGAATGCAACAAACCAGATCCCCCCAAAACATAGTTTCTTGCAAAATTACTAGTAAGAACAAAAATAGTATAGTACGAAAGGATTTATCTATATTTTTAACATTTTAAGTTCCAGTGCAACGGTGACAGAAAGAGAAGCTGAGTATAGAACGACGAACATGAAGTCTCTAGTAAACAAGTTAAAGCAGCAAGAGGGAGTTTTCATTTTAAAAGAAGAGGAAAAAGGAATTAAAGGGATTAGATCTCCATTTTGGGATTATAGGGGAAAAAATAAGCCCAGCTATTTCGCGGTATGTCAGATGTCTTTTCCCAGCACAATGTTGCTTCGAGTACCGATCTCTTTGGAGTAAAGCGCCATTTTCCTAGCGGTCTTCGTAAAACTGGAACGACAAAGATAGTATAATTTTCAATATTTGACTCTTTAAAAGTTAATTTACAACGATTTTGTTATTTTAATAGGTGGAATTAATGAGAGAAAATGAGTTTTCACACATTATTCAATAAGAAGCATCGTTATAGATGTTCAGTTGAGTTACTCAAACAAGCAATATTAAGATATAACCTCTACATATTCTAGTAATTCTAATAAATTTCGTCACTCACTTCCCAACCCCACACAGACACACAGAGAGAACAATTTCATATTTGCTTTTGCTTCGGTATGAAAAAGAATATTGGAGACAGTAATTTCTTTTTAGTGCATTGTTAGGACTTTGATTTTTGCATTTAAGTGATTTATTTGAAAAGTTTTCTGACGAAATTACGGCCGCATGACGGGAATTAACAACATTAGAAGGCGGAATATTAATTGGCGCTAGAAGCAAAAGGCATTTTCATTTTGGAAATTGTTAAGAAATATATTCCTCAATTTCCACATATTGTCAAAAGTATCCCGAGAATATATAATTTCAAGCATTACCCTACCACCAAAGACAACGCAGTGACCGACTGCGTCTACTTAATGAACGATAGCAGCGACATCTGCGTAGTACAGTTCAGTGTTACCAGTCAAATGACAACAACAATCAATGTGGGAGGAGTCCATGAGAAAAGTGCAGCGAAATTTGGTGTTGGTGGGATATGACAGCAGAATACCGAAACGAGTGCACCTTTACTAACAACACATCGGCTGTAGAGCCTCTGTTGGATTCGCGAACAGATCAATTTGACTGGAAAAACATTGCTTGGTCCTGATAAGGCACGATACCAATTGATGATAGGATTTGAGTGAGGCGCAACCTCATGAGACCATGAATCCAAGCTGTCAACAAGTTACTGCGTAAGCCGGTGGTGTCTCTATAACGATGTAGGTCGTTTTCGCATGACATGAACTAGGTCATCTGGCCAAACTAAAGCAATAATTGACTCGACATTGCTATGTTCAGCTATTTGGAGATCATTTGCAAACAAAATCACTCGCACTTGGTTTCAGGAACATCCTGGACAGTTCTAGGGAATGCTTTCAACACCTAGATCGTCAAACACGAATCCCACCAAACATGTAAAATATATGAGCGAAAGATCAGTTCGTGAAAAAAAATCCAGCCCTGGCAATATCTTCGCAATTATGGACGGCTTAGAGGCAGTATGGCTGAATATTTCTTCAGGGAACTTCAAACAAATTACCAAGTCAATGCCATGTCGAGTTGCTGAATTTACCCACCCAGGTAAAGAAAGTCTCACACATTATTAGAAAGTATCTCATGACTTCTGACGCCTCAGAGTAGAATTCACACAGTAAGAGCACTATAAATTCATTTAACAAAATGTTGTTGAAAAATTATAAAATCAAAGCAAACGATTTAAAAAAAAATAATAAAATAAGAATCGAATGTTCTAAAAAAATGTACCTCTTAATTTTGAATTAGTTATTATACTATTTTCTTCTGCAGTTAATTTTATACGATATTGATATCAAAAGTGATATATTTATACAATGTAAAAACGCTTTTAATATTTTCAATCAAATGGGAATATCAATCACGTCACACACACGCTAAAACAATCAATTTTGCAGAAGTAATGCATAACATCGCATTGAAATGTAGTTCTAAGCAAGATATTTAACAATAAAACAACTAAAATTATAAGTTAATATCTTTATTAAAAATTAATTAATTACATTTCGTTTAATAATTTATGAAATTCATACAGCACTCTCATAAAAATGTATATTAAAACTACGCCTTCAAGGAAAAAAAAACACTATTTTTTTTAATACACACTACCAAAAAAAACCTCGATCAATCATAACGGATGGTTTTACGACGCGTCATAATTTAGAAAAATGATGAACGAGAACAAATAAGAGAACGGAAAGAAATAAAAAAAATTAGCGTGCTTTAAGACGAAGAGGTTTATTGCTTTACAAATAGTTGGAACATGACAGTTTATAAGTAATATGTCACTGAATTGCACGTTTGCCAAAAGTCGTGAAAAATTCCGGAAGTTCTTTTCCTGAGGGGAAAAAATATTTAAAAAAATAACAAAAAATAATAATGCGAAGCACCTAATGATGATGTATATGCCTTACGTGTGAAATGTCAAATCAATTAGTTATCCTTTCCTTACTTTTTACCAGTTTTATTTCAAAGGTTTTTAACGCGCTGTAAGTTTACGGTTGAACGGTAAAACAGCTGTCACGATGCGTTAGGCCGGGAGTAATAGTTTATAAGCGATTACTATTTCTGACAATTAAAAAAAGATGTTCTGCGCTGATGTTAGTTGAATTATGAGGTCTGTACGAGTGCGTGATCATTATTAACAATACTTGGCATTTTGACGGAGCATCTAAAAGAATCATGAGATGGTATTTGAATCATAAAAAAAATTCATAATAAATGCTTTCAGAAAATTTTTAATAGGAAAATAAAACTTAAAAAAAGTATGTGTGAGTAAAAGTTGGGGTTTGTGGTCCAAGAGCCAAATACGGCAATCTCGCGCCAAACGTTTGTTTAAAATTTGACAAAATATACTTTTAAAACCACTCTAAGACAAAAAAAAAAAAAAAAGAAAGAAAGAAAGAAAGAAATACAACACGAGGGTAGACCGAAATAAGAATACTTGGTTTCTACAAAATCGAAAAGGCAGTATATATATATTTGATACAAAATTACAAATTCATATACGCTATTTTTCGAATGACAAATTCAAACGCTATATTTCTACGTAGTCGCCTAACTTCACAATGTACTTTGTGAGCCGAAGGATTAACTTTCTCGTTCTTTCGTCAAATAAGTCTCATGCCGATTATTTGGCCCATTGTTTCCCACAGATTGACGAAAATCTTTTTTCTACCCATCAACGACTTTAGACAGGTGAAAAAATAACAATCTATAAGAGCCACATCAGGGCTGTGAGAGGGTGGTTGATGATATCCCAACCGAGCCAGTACAAGAAATGCTTAGTAATGTTGGCTGTTTGAGAAACATGCCATGTGCAACAAATGCACACACTTTTCATTTATATTCCCACTCTTTCGCTCCATATATCTATCTTCGTAATTTTTTTAGGGTTTCTCTACGCCGATCGATTTCATGTTTGTTATAAAACAAAAAGTGACGAATTTCTATTTCCCACCTTTTCTGACAAAAAATTGTGAAAAGTTTTTATATAATATAACCAAAAGCAAAAATTCTAAAGACAACGTTTTGGAACATAATGTACTGCACTAATTCACATTTTACACGCACGCACGCACACTCAAGTAGTTCCATGCATTATGTATTAAGACGACTATGATAATAGAATTTTTTTTATAGTAATGAGATATCAGTAAAATATATTTTTTCACTTAAGGGAAGAAAGGAGTTAAAACAATCGATCAGGCTAAATAATAATTTTAAAAAAATAATTACACCGAAACATTCGAAACGGTATTCTTTTTCAAAATAATTATCAACATAAACACGAAAAAGGATGGCCCTTTAAACAGTTAGTCTGTAATTTGGAAACAGTAAACCACTTATTAGAGCATCCAAGATACCAGTCGCTATCATCAACTAACCATCCAATAAAACATTCCATTAAACTGTCAAAAACTAGTCCACGACCCAGCACATACTTGCTTTACTTAAATGCCTAAATTAGTTACAAAAATAGAATACCATCACAGTCCCTTCTTCGTCACGAGCGAAAACAAAACTTCTTTCTAAAATCCCATTCCAAAGGGTCGGGCGGAAGAAAATTATTTATCACTAAAAATCTAAACTAATCAAAGTCCTCGAGGGACCGTTCAAGTCTTTTCCCCTTATGGCCCACAATCAATCACGGCGCACAGCTCGAAAGCTCAAAAATGCCAATACCACGGACTGCAAGGCAAATTTATGAATATTCACAAGAGGAGACGTAATGAGTTATAGACGAGCCCCTAAAACGCGAAAAGGACGGTTTCCGAGAAGAAAACAAAAAACAAAAACTGTAACTGAAATTTTCCGGAAAGAAGATGACTATACGCCTTGTCTTTTTCGTTGATGAGTTCACTTCAGTTAAAATAACTTTCCGTACTTTTGTTTTTTTAAGTAACGATGAAATTTCATATCGGAGAGTTAATCTGCGGTAATGATTTTTAGAAGAAAAAAGTGTTGGGGGTTGGAAGTGGATATAATGATGGTAAAAAGATTTTGTGAAATCGATTAAATGATACGAACGCCTTAAATCTTTTAAACTGTTTCTAGTTAATTATTCAACACTATTCGTATGTTCAGAGAAACTTATAAAACGATTTTTTTTAGATATGGGTAAAATTTGCTGCTGTTAATTCAGAACCATTATTTTAATCAAAACATTTAGAATGCAAGTATTCTCTTTACAATAAATATATATAGCAATCAATAATAACCCTAGATAACTAAACATTCGCCTAACAGAACACTGGTCCCTTCCAATTTTGTGAAAACGAGATGTTCCCGTTGCGTTCACACCACATCATTCACAGTACCTTTACAAATAGTAAATTGAATTATCCGAAGTAGTTACAGTTGTACACGTTATTTTTCAAGTTTTGCGATAATCATCGTCTAACAGTCGAATGTTTAGTGACGACGTCCAGAAATTTGTGACTTCTCATCAAAATGTGAAGATATTTTAAATATTAACCGGTTCACTTTTTCTGTCTGAAGTGTCACCTTGATGGTAAGGCGAGAATGTGCAAATTGTTCTTGGCCACCTCATGGCATAGTAAGAAAGTGTGGCACACATTTCATGGAGGGGCGCAACATCATCTAAGAAATGCAGAATGACATGGTATGAGTGAAACTACTGCAACAAGGCTACTTGGAAAAAATACATTTTTAGCATCTGTCATGAAAACAAACATTAATTATTACCACTTTTCTACATTTTAATTTAAATATTCTAATATTTCTCCAAAGATCCGTTAATCTTTTTTTGAAATAAATAATTGTCGAATAACTCCATACATTAATTCGAGAGCTAATGTGTCTTTTTTGATATTTTATTACAGCAAAAATTGATAGTAAAATACATTAGACAAAAATAAATTAATTCAGACATTAATCTAGAATTTTGGAGAATAAGAATATCAGTATATCTAGAAAGCTCCGTTCCAAGAGCAAAAGGTAATATCAAGTACAAAAACTATTGAGTACCTTGAATATATTCCAAATAACAAATAAAGATATGGTGTATACATTCTAAAAATAGACATAAATATAAAATTTTTACGTATAGTAAGGTGATGGGATATCGACATAAGCAATTCGAAAGCTAACATCGGTTCATGGCATCGGCCAAGGCACAACTATCTGCGCTGCTGAAATTAATTTACATTAACTTGACTAATATATAATTATTGATTTTTACCATTCATACTATACATATAAATTCTTAGTCAATGTGGCCTTTCGGCGGCATGCACGCACACTTACACACACACACTTAAACACACACTTACATACACACACACACTTCGGATATTGAGAAATTCATAAGCGGATTATCATATACTCTACAATATACTGTGAACAAACTTAAGGGTAATAGAATATAATAAAAAATTTGAATAAAATGCCTACGAAAAAACATGATTCAATGAACCAGATGTACAAGTTTAAACATTTATCATTTTTTCCCCTTTAGCAACTTATCAAACGTGTTTACAAAAGGACGGAGCTAAAAAAAAAATGCGAAAACCAATCAAGAAGCTAGAGAAAGAAGTCTCGAAGTTTTATACATATCTATAAATCGTTTGCTAATCCCTACGAGATCTCACAGTCAAGAAACTCAATATTTTACTGTAGCTAAACTTTATGACATATTTTATGCGCATAAGAAAACAAAGCAGAAAGATCAAATTTATGACACAGAATAAGAACGTCATCTATCAAAAAAGCTGTGACGATGGAAAACATGTCGAAGAACTTAAAAAGAAAGGTATACGTTGTTCGAAGTCACACTGCCCATTGTCAAGCCTCTCTCCAGAGCCTTAACAATACGACTCCACCGAAACGCAGACGAATAGATTCAAATCGGCACAGTGGGGCATAAAGGAATATAGAACAGAGGAAAAAAAAATAATAATAAAAGTTTTTGTTTGAAATTGCTTTCATAAGAGGAGGAGGATGGGGTGAAGAGGCGAATCGAAAAAATACGGCTAAAAAAAGGAGAGGGAGGTATGTTGAGGACGAAGATAAAAAACAAGATTGCTTACGAGTAAGAAATTTTAGGCATGGGAAAATAAATAATAAAAAGAAAACAGAGAGAGAGAGAATAAAAGAATACATATCCGGACGATTTCATAGGCTTCACGACCCGAGATGAGACTGTCAAGGGATATATTTTTCCAAGGCAGATGAAAACTATAACCTCGTCTAGACTCATGGTACACGTTCTGTGTATGGATGGGGGATGCTAGAAAATTTAGAGCGCTGGGACAAAAACACTCAGGAAATGCGACGACAAGAAGGATTTGCAGAGGAAATGGAACACAAACAATATGAGGGTGAAAGAAAAGGAAGAATGCTGGTTTTGAAAGAAGGGAGCGCGTATTTGTTGCAAGAGACGTCGATGCGCATCCAGCGTGCAATTGATGGGTGTAATTTAGGTTGACAATGGGGAGACACTTGTGTATTAGCATGCAAGGCGGGAACGATTTCCGGAAGAATGGCAAGTTCTGCAAATAAGGCGAGAAGTTAAAAAAGAACATTATCAAGAAAAGATTGGAGGCTTTGATACGATCAAAATGATAAGGAGTTTATTGTGTCATGTTCTCAAAAAGGATTATTTTTAATCAAGAGAAAATTGAGTTCCACAACAAGCTATTACAAATTTTTTTTTTAACTATCAATTGAGAAAATATTTTCTCTTTTCAGGAAATGAAG
Organism: Nephila pilipes; assembly: GCA_019974015.1. Lineage (NCBI taxonomy): Eukaryota > Metazoa > Arthropoda > Arachnida > Araneae > Nephilidae > Nephila > Nephila pilipes. Next base: position 442,783 of record BMAW01077216.1, read on the forward strand.
CTAAATCTTTTGTTTCTTCTTTTTTAAACTAATTTTTAATAAACGAAAAGAAAAGCTGATAAACAAAGTTAGTACAGTCAAATCTGTTAACACGCGGAAGTTGGGGTTTATGGTTACTAAACCGCGGGATAAGTACATCCCGAATTAAAGTATTAATATAAACTGAACAAACAAAACAAACAAAACAAAACAAAACAAAACAAAAAAAACACTGATGTTTGTCAAAATTTGTGTTTTCAGCTTTCCAAGACCCTTTTTTCTGACCAACTCTTTATTATAATTATCAACAAACTGAATTTATCTTCGTTTTTAACCATCCACGTGGTAGGTAGATCCAAGCCCTCCGGCAATTTTTATTTGTCATGCATCTTTCCGAATTCTTTCGATAACATTGAGTTTTTCCTCAATCGTGAAAGGCTTTAGATTTATTTTACATTCTGCCGATATCATTTTAAATTAATACGGGAATCACTTTTTGACCAATACAAAATTATTGACTGAACAGCAAATTTCCTTGATCGCGAAATCTCGAAAACAATCTCTTGCGAACATACACACACAAAATCCAAACAACATTTCATTTTACGAGAAATAGTCTCCCTCTCTCTCTCTCTCTCTCTCACACACACACACACACACACACACACACACACACAGAGAGAGAGAGAGAGAGAGAGAGAAAGAGAGGAAAGGTATTAATGTCTGATCTTAAGAAGTCGTGACGGCATCCGATCACAGGATTAATTTGAATTTCATAAAAAAGAAAAAGCTTTCTGACGTCATAATATAAAGGAGTATGTCACAAGCGATTGTTCATCGAAGGAGCCGTAGTAAAACATACTCGTATGTTACTGAAACGTGTTAACGTGTTTCGACTGTAATACACATTCTTAAAAAAGATCCTATAAAATAATAAAAAGGAAATTTTTTTATTTACTTGTATGAAAATGATAAATGATGAAAGTTTCATTTCATCACTTATTCTGCACGATAAACTATTAAGAACAGTTACATACAAGAAAAAAAAAACTTATTATATTAATAAAATAACTTATTATATTAATAAAATATTAAGCCAACAGTGTATTCTGTATAACATGTAGACATTTTTTTTTATCTTCAAAATTTACAATCTCATTATAATTTTCACTTTCGTTCACACTTTTTTTTTTTCGGAATTAATTATTATCAAATTCCATTTCCTTTTAATTGCAAAGTAGTTAACTTCATCAAAAATGAAACTGAAATAGAATGAGAAAAATACAGGTAGAAAGCAAACAATCATCCTGTACATCATCACTTTTTTAGACATTCAATTGAGGTATTTTTCAAATAAGAAATTAGAAAACAAAAGTATGTGTACTTCATAGGTTTTTCATGTTATGATTTCTGAACCTTATAGTTCAGATATTATCACGTGAAACAGAATATAAAAATTATATTTAAAATTAAAAATATTAATATGGAATATTTCATCAAGAAAATTAAGTAAATAAAAAAAAAGGGTGGGTAATGTAGTTGTTTTGCTTAGAACATTAAAATTATAAATAGCACTGAAGTTACAGTGCAACGAAAATAGAGCCAACTAACCATTTTAGATCATTTAGCACACACACGCCTTTCGCCATTATTTCGTCCATTAAAATATTCTTAATATTCTTTATATCACTAACAAGCCACACTTCTAGTTTTGTTTAGAATATTTTCCGATAACCTAAAAAAAATGTTTCCTCTAGTCTTCACCCCAGGCCTCAGTTAAAACGCTCTGACATTCTATAAACTCAATTACATTTTTAGCTACTTATCTTCCTACTTTGAAACAATAATAAAGAGAAACTTATTTTTTTAAAAAAAAACAGAGATTGTTTTAATAACATAATCCCGCTTTCATTGAAAGGCTTATGCATAAAATTAAGAACAATGTATCTCGTACGCTAAAAATAATTTTTATACGTAAATATTGAAACTAATTTAGTATAAGCACGTGAAGAAAAAAAATTATAGTTTCCTGTTAATGTTACAGCCGGAGGACATAAAAATTTAAAACAAGGAAATTTTCGTGAAGAACAATACATTACATTTGGTAACAAACTTTCCTCCCCCTCTTCTTGTTTTTTTTTCTTTCATGAATGGGGTAGAAAAAAAAGAGACAAAACAGTTTCAGTCTCATACTCTTTTCCCGCAAATTTTACACGCTACTGTAGAGACAGATGGGACAAAAAAAAATATTGTTTTTCATTTTTGGTATCTAGTAGCTCGATATCAAAAACAAAATAGAAATAAAAGGAAAGATAAGGATACATTTTTACTCCCGAAATTCGTTTCCTAATCCTATTATTTGAATTTTTTTCTGTTTGTTGTTCGATACAAAAAGTTTAAGAAGAAAAATCGATTTGGGGATTGTGCATCATTTTAACACAAAATTCAAAGGACAAGAAATGGAAATGAACATCTTCAAGAATTGGCATCTCGAAACAAAGCTACTAATATTATTTCTCAAAATATTTAATTATAAAAATATCAATGCGTCAATATTAAACATTACTAGAAAATTTTTAATACTTTTCTGACAACTAAGAATGGATTTTTTTTTAAGTAAGGTAATCCAATAGAAAACGCACGAATTAGGTTTCCATTAGGAAACACTTAAAACAAATCACATAATTTTTCGCTCTACACTTCCTTTCGCCAGATGGTCGATGAAGTTAACACACATAAACGTTTTGAATCAAAAGTAAAAAAATGTAACGATGAGCTACTCGCGATTCTGTCTTCACTAACCTCAGGGACTTTATGATCATTTGAATTGCTTAAAATGACAATTCCCCCCCCCCCTCTATCAAATGAAAAGTGATTAGGTAAATTAGATGATGACAGAAGTGAAATGATTTTTCGATAATGACATATAAATGAAATACTTTTGAAAGGAAAATGGAGGGAAATAGAAGGTAACGTCATGCTGATAAGCAATTTTAAGTTGTAGCAAAGCATCGCGGTTAATCCTTGGGATTAAAGCGAATCTCAGTTAAGTATTAAGATAAGAATCGACTGTTTTCGCGAAGCGATGGAATCAAACGAAAGAATGGGTTAGATAAGAGTTTTCTTGTTGATTCTACTTTATAATTGATAAGTTATTTGAGATTCAATAGATATTGACTTTAGCTATGCATCAGTGACTATTAATATGATATTTTTTTGTTTTTTCCACGGTTCTTCAATTGGAGTCAGCATTTATTGATACATATCTTAAACAAAATGATGGCGCAAGAGCAGAGTAATTAAAAACAGTCGTTACAAAATGATGAGTCATTTTTCTAATTTTGCAGTTGCAAGCACCTGATTTCATCAAAATACAATTCCCAGAATTTCTTATTCGTAAAAAATTTTAAGAAGAGTGGGGGTGGTGAGTTTGGTCGTCTCTGGAAACGTGGTAATAAAATAATAATAACAAATAACTGTACATAAAATAAAATAAAACTGATGTTACACAAAGAAATAACAGAACAGAAAATTCGTAACAAAACGTGAACGGAAAAAAATTAAATTTCTTCCATAAATTCTTTCAGACAACCATACGGAATATTTTACTAAAGGTCACAATTAACCAAGTTCCCCGTATGCAGCGTTTCCCATCCACACATATTAATATAAAATCATAAGAAATTCTCTTTAAATAACTAAAAACTTAACTCCTGGAAGTTTCACAGTTCCCTATCAACAACAAACACTCACTAATTTATTATTTTACCATTTCAAAGAGTTCCACCGGCAGCTCTTATTTAAGAGAGAAACAGTCACGACGATGCAACAAAGGGCAACGGTTAAATGCGACGGAGAATTGCCGTTTGAACTCGGGCCGGCTAACAAGGGGGGAACAATGCTACATCTTTTAAAAGGCATGGATCAATGGACTGTGCCGCGAACATATACAAAGGGATTTGTTCCTCTGTAAGAATGTACCAAATTATGGAATAAATCCGTTGGGAGACTCTCAACGAGAAAGATGTATTTCTCCAGTTTATTTTAGGAACAGTTATGCGTTAATTCAAGTAGTCCATATCACATGTTTTAATATAGATAATGTTAGTTATGGACAAAGGTGAATTTATTTTAGAACAGTAAGATTTGGAAGACTATTTAGATTGGTTAGCGGATTAAATTAGTATGTATTTGCTGATGTTTTGTGCGTGCAAAAGATAATCTACAGGATTTTTTTTTTAAAAAATAAATTTAAATTGAATTTTAAATTGATGTAGCATTTCAGATCCGCACAGGCAGTTAAATGGAATTTGGAAGCAAAATCATCTTTTAGATAAAAATTAAATAATTATTAAAATAATTATATAATTAATTGCTTATGTTTAGGAAATTGAAAATAAACTTAATTTATACTTATGACAAAATGAATGTTTAAATTTTTTTTAAAGAGTAATGAAATGAATTTAAAAAAAAAGAAGAAGAAAGGGAAAAGGAAAATGAGTTTTTACAATAAAAAAAAAAAAAAAATCGGAGCGTAAATTTGAAAAATAAACTTTTTCTCGCTTCATTGAAGTATAAAAAATATTTTGTAGCCCTTAATAACAAAAACAATAGTTTTGGATAATTATAAAAATACAATCGACAAAGAATTATATCGTTTAATCCTATAAATTATACTTAAATATAACATTGATAACAAATATACAGTACTATATTTTCATAAATTGACCACGGTGCTAATTCTGTGGCATAAAAAATTTCCCACGTTAAAAAAAAATGTTTCCCTCTTAATAACAAACATTTAAATAGTAAATATTGAAAAAAGTTATATTATGAGCAGGAAAACAGAAGTATTTGATTACTAACGATCGAAATTTTTTATTTAGCGTTCTGGCATAAGGCCTAAGCGAAAACTTATTGATATTTATGAAGACAAAACTCTTACAACACACATTGCTGGAGCAAAAAATAAGAAATCGATTAAGAAATGTTTTCAATTTGATAAAGGAAGAGAGAGAGAGAAAAAAAAGAGAGAGAAATTTTTGTAATTAATCGATAATAGTAATAACCTTCAATTTAAGTAAAAAAATGTGGTAATAATATGGAATAATAAATCCTAATGTTTCCTAATATCTCTAACTGGTTTATTCCAAATAAAAAGGTGATTTTCCTAACATTTAAATTCCAAAAATCATGGTTTTTAACAGTAGCTTATGATTCAACTAGTTATCTATCCAAATAGATTTCAGAGTAATATATTTAATTTTAAGTAAAACTATTGAGATTTATTGAACATCTGATTTATTAAGAATTGATTCTTAAATAGAATTGAAAATGAAAAAGGATGCTATAAACAGTATGCACCCGAACTGAAACATTAATCGTTTATGTTGAGGTGTATTCAGCCCCTAGTCTATTCATTCTTATAGTGGAGATCCAAAAAGTTGACGTTATAAAGTTTTTATAATAGTTACACATAAAAAACAAAAAATAGTTCTGTCTACATTTTCTGATATAACGAACCATGTTTATTCTATGTTCAGGCAAACGAATTTGAAAAACTTTCTTCAGTTAAAAAGCATTGAAAGGATTATTCTGTAGAAGTTGTTTCCCTACTTTTAGAGGCATCACGCAGAGAAACAAACTTGTCGCTAACAGTTTCCCCAACTATTTTTCCTCACTGCGATCTGTCACAACGAGACGAAATGGTGAGGGTGGGGTGGGGTGGGGATTCTACCTTTTAAATGAAAAGGACAATACGTATACACAAATATGATCCAAAAGTGTTTTTTATCTGTTTTACCATAAAATAATTCATAGAAGAGTAATAAAAAATTAATCAACAAATGCAACAATATAAAATTATTTTTGTATATGAAAAAATGCCATTTATATATCAATATACCAATGATACACAATGGTTATTTTTTTTTTTTATAAAAGTGGAAAAAATAAGTAAAATAATGAAAAACAGTATATTAGAATGTATTCTGAAACGTGTTTTTTAATAAAATATAAATAAATCTTCACTCGATACTTAGTTACATAAATATATACGAGTAAAAGTCGATATATATGGAATCGCTAGCATTTTCTTGCGAAAACAAGATGTCTCATTGTTGTTAAAAAGAGCACACAGATTGCGAAAAAAAAATCCAGAAATTTGGGAAAATTACACACCTAGATAAGCATAATATAAAATATTTATCGAAAAAGTCACTTGCCATTCGGCTTTCAATCTGATTCAAAAAATTTATAAGAGGTTTCTTCTGAGTGTTTATGGGTAAAGAAAGTTTCTTTATTACTGTAGAATTTTCAAATACTAAGGAAACATAGAAGTAAAAAAAGAAGATTAAAATTCATAAAAGTTATTTTTCACATTTACTTTTTAATCCTTATACAAAATCAAACAATTATTCTACTGTTTAAAACATGTAAAAGTATAATAATTCTAAATACATTAAATAGGAGAAAAATTTTAACAATAAATATTCCAATTTTTTAAAATTAAAATCCAGTTCTCATTTAATATAAATTACTCAAAATTAGACAAATTTTGTTCAGTATTTCAGATCATAGAAGAAGTGTAAATTTAATTTTACTGCAAAAAAAGTGACAAATATGTTGCCACGTGATGAAAATTTTTTTTTTTTTTATTATAAAAAAAAAAAAAAAAATGGCTGAATATTTAAATGGATTACTGAAGTTCTACGAGGAAAATAATGAGTCAAATTTGTAAATCTATTCAAAATGAAAAGCGTAACAGGTAAATAAAAGAATAAAAATTTGTTAAATACATTTCATTTTAAAAAAATATGGAAACGGTACCTAATTAGATTCTTAGAAATGTTCAAATTCTTTTATAACTTGATAAAAAGTCATCATGCTATAATGTACTGCTTTCAATTTATAATAGTTAAAATAAAATAATAAACTACTTTGAGAGGAGTTATAGGAATTACCATTTCAATAAGAAATACATTTTAAAAGATCTATAAAAGTTATGCCCCGTTAAAAAGAAACAGCGAAGCTAATTTTAAAAACAGTGACGGTATCCAATTAATATATATATATATATATATATATATATATATATATATATATATACATATATATATAACGAGAAGGATGATTATTTTACAATCTATACAGCTTAACAATAAAATAATTCAAACCAGATACGTACTTTAATACCAAAAGATAAAAAGGAATAACATTTTCTGTAAGAATAAAATGAATTATTCATTTCACAAAGAAACATAAAGAGCCTGCAAGCAATTCAAAGCCAGGAAGAGAGATTAAAAAAAAAAAAAAAATGGAAAGGAAAGTTAATCCAGTCAAGCACGTCCGATTACAAGATGAGAACACACGCGTGAGAATTACTCCGGTATCAGTACTCAACGATACAATTACCGTAACCAAGCAACGATGCAGCATGTCTTTACATCATGGCTGAAAAATGAGAAAGTTTGAATTTCCTTCATCTAAAAGAAAAAGGAGTCAGTAGTACAATCTAGTTAAAACATAACCTCGTCCATGATGACGAATGTACTTCCGAAAAAGAACTGGAAGATACAAAACCTAAACTAATTTTCAACAAGAGGATGGTTGACAATGAAAAATCACAAGATAAAGTGAAAAAAAGAAAAAACTTTCTGTACACATAACACTCAGAAGCAACCTCCTCTTAAATTTAAAAAGGAAAAAGAAAAGGAAATAAAGTAAGGCCCGCAGGAAACAAAAGAACACGCTAAGACATCACGTTTTAGTGGAAACGTGAGTCCACGAAAGAAAATAGAAGACCCCCTCGAAAGAAAATGGGGGAGGGGAGTGAAAACAATACAAGAGATGAAAAAAAAAGAAAGAAGTGAAGTCAAAAATGTACCCAGAGGCTAGTGGTAAAAGGATCCATTCAATTCACGTGACCACAATTCGCACTGTCATCAAGTTTTCTGGACAAGTTTCGAGTTTAAAAGACAAAAGGAAAGATGAGAATGGAGAAAGGAAAGAAGGTAAAAAGAAAGGATACCTTGCGAGAGCATATTGATGGTTTTGTCACTCCATCTTATTCGGAAGGTCTGGAAGGAGCACCAATATTTATCGAACTTCTTCATCGTTTAAGATGGGAGGAAAAAGAGTTGGAGAAATTTAATGGACCATAAAGAACTCTTTTCCTTTTCTTTTTTTTTTTTTTTTTTTCAATTAGTTGTTGAGGTAACGGATTTTGAAATTACCATTTCTTCATCACATTTAAATTTTTGGTCTTTATTTAACAAGAGAAAAATATTTGTTAAGGTATAATTGAGATATTAAGTATGTATCAGACACAAATTTTTCCCTTTCGATTTTGCTGTTAAAAATGAGGGTGTTTCTGTGATTCCTTAGATGTATCACACAATTGCGAGAATAATATAAAAAGAAAATTAAAATTTCAATTTTAATATTGCAAACATACCTCACCGTGTACACGCACACATTCCCGCCTTCAAAATACTGTTTTTTAGGAGATTCTAGAACACTTTCTTCAAAATCTACTATACTCATGGTGCTGATATTTTCCACATTATAAGTAAGTTTTTCCCTGTACAGTGATCACAATTTCTCCCCAAAACACCTCAAATTATATTATCTCGCAATATTTCTAAAAAAATCAGTTACATTTGAATCATAAAAATTTAGCTAAATCTGAATCACAAAAGTTGACTTTAAAAAATGAAAATCAAATTTCGAAATTCAAATTGTATTCAGTACATGGATTCTTGTGTTAACAAATAATACTCTATGCAATTGTTTAAACTTATAAATAAAGCGGATTTTATGCAAAATGTAGTGATTCGCTTCACATAAACAGGGATACATTATATAGATTTCTAGATGTTAAAATAAGACTTCCACTGATTTTAATTTTAAAAAATAAATATAAACTCAGTATAAAATAGGCTAAGTTTTTTTTTCTTGCAGAAGTCCCAGTTACTATGAAACAGAGTACTTCATTATAATATACACTGGTTTAAAAATGATAATCATATAAAACATTAATTAGAACTTATTTGTAAGAAAAGGATTTTAATATTTGAAAATTAGTCTACTATAAAACAAATTAAATGAATGCAAAATTTTGATGCAATGTTCCATCGGTGTAATATCGTTAAAATACATTTCAAACATCCATTTCACGATATTTCTATTTAATATATCGAAACACGAGATTATGCAATGCGTCAGTTGTTTCCATTTCTGATGAATTTACGTAGACTCTTTAATAAGACTATAATTCTTAATCAATGCCCTGAATGAGCTAATTGAATGAAACATCATGAACATCTTTCATTTTCAACAACACTAAATTATATTAATTCAACACTAATAAAGGAGGTCGCAGTAGGTTAGGGGTGGCAGACGCTGTCCAAATCGAGTTTAAGTGCAAGTTTTGATTCCATGAAACATCTGTTGTAAGATATAATAGTCTGCAGCATGTTATATAAAACTGAAGTTAAATGTTTTTGCGCGATGCGATGTAGAATTTAGGAGTTAGGATTGTTTTTTATTAACATAGCACTAGAAGCAACACAAGGACTATTGGTGAAGAACCTCGGTCAAGTGATCAGGACGACAACTGAGCTGGTACACCCTTCTCCTAACTTCCACACCACGCCAACGGGAGGACTTTGGACCCCAACAGATTTAATGTGGATCAATCCAGGCTACACGGCAGGTCTTTAGTGTTCAAGACTCGAACCCGTGACTCAACGAAAACCGCTTGCCACGAATCCAAAACCATGACCACTAGGCTATCGCGGCCACATGGAATTTAGGAGAATAAGATACTAGATAGGCATTTGAGAGATGATCAAAATTAAATGGTCAATTGCCAAAAAAAATCTCAAACAAGAGTCGGCAAACTTTTTCTGGAAAGGGCAGTATCGTAGCTTTTTTAGGTATTGTGGGCCAGCTAAGAAAACTCAAAGATATTTACATTAGAAATGCAATTCACAGAGCAGGGACAACAACAATTTTTTAACTATACATAAATATACGCATGCGAACACAAAAAGAAAAAAAAACGCCATTTTAAAATAAACATATTATAGAGCCGGTTTAACTTTATAGGATTGCGATGAATGTAAATTTTTTTTTTTTTTTTCCTGAGGTGAGATTTCGTCATCCTGGATTTCGAAATTTGTACTTCCTTACCAATAAAGATATTTGCAAATAGTCATCTGAAAATATAACTTGAATTACTATTTTCCATACCTCCTTCTCGAAAACGTCCTTTTACATAAGTAAGTATTTCCAAAAACAGCTCCTCGAGTATATGATTTTAATTGACAATATTTATCTTCAGAAAGATATTTATATTGAATTAGGTTAGATCCAATACTTTAAACATCATTGTTAGCATATTGTCATTTTGCAGATCATTCACTTCCAATTGAAGATCTGACAGAAGCTCCTTAACTGCAGCCAAATGAATTATGAAATATAGAAATGTCTTTAGCACTTGCATCAAAATCCAAAAATTACTATTTTAATTTTTTTCACTTAAAAATGACATTAAACCGCGGGTCAAATTTAAAGCAGACGACGGGGTGTAGTTTCCCAACCCCTACTTCAGAGCGATGTTGATTTAAGAAATAAAGCCCAATTTTCCCATAAAAAACAGATGGAAATACAGAATGAAGAAACAAAGACGGTGTTCAGAAAATAAATACAACAAGAAAAATTAATAAGTTGTTTGAAACATTTTACAAGTTATAAAACAACTAACAACTGTTTCCCTTTCTTTATTCGAGTAAATTATTAGGAAACTAACAGAGATAAATGGACACAAAGTTTAAAGCAATACCCATTTCAAAGATTCAGAAATCCATCACCATCTCGGTGACAGTTATTTAAACCTAAAACCCTTTTTCTTAGTGCCTCAAGGATTTCCAGATATTTGGCAGCAACTTCACACATGGAACAGCGATTGAGATTTTTCCAATATACTTCTTGTCCTCTGAGGGTTAAATCTGTCAAATGTTTTTTTTCCCAGTGACTTTATGGTACTTTAAACTCACCGCGTAAACTATCTTTATAAAGTCTCAATTTGTTCTCTCTATATATAATCTCAAAATATTTATACTTGAATTTTTAATAAAAGCAGAGGAAAATAATGTTTTCAGTTCATATTAAAACAGTAGAACAACCGCAATCAAATAACCATATTT
>BMAW01077219.1:0-50434 GCA_019974015.1 Nephila pilipes
TGCCATTACGCTTAGGATCGACCTCAGGCCTCAAAGCCCAAAGCCATTTTACGTTTTGTCTCAAAACGTTTAATGGTGGCAACTACACGATTTTAGTGCAGGGGAGATGCAGCATCCCCTTCCAACCGTCCTGTTAGCTGCAAAGTCGATCCGAGCCCTGGTTCCAGCGCCCGAGGCTCAAACCAGGGAATATGGAAACGGGTGTTTCACCGATTTGTATCACAGCAATGGGGTCGAGGACCCTCACACTGTATTGAAAAGCGCTTTCCACCTACCTCAGTCCAGTCCTGACGCACTAGGGGAGGGGCCACGGGGGGGTCCACACCCTGGTCGCAAATAGGAGATTGGCTCCTGGGACTGATCGATTCCGTGCGACCCCTCCCAGGACGGGGGGCTGAGGAGACGATTCCAACGATACTGAAGATTGTGGGCCTCGGTCCCATAGAATGGTCTCCAGGGGCCCAAACCCACTGGAATACACGTGAAACTTACACATGAACTAAACTTCACCAAATCACACCAGACACACAATGTGGATGTAGAAAGGTGCAGCCCTCACATTCTCTATCCGTGTAAAGCGCCTGTCATTCAGAGACTTGCTTCCAAAACCAGGTTTGAAACCGTATTGACCTTGCAGGAGACCTCGAACCAGAACTTATGGCAAGTAGTGGGGCAAGTGACATACAGGATTGGTTCTCTTCAAAATAAAAGCTTCAACGCGTCCCAGCACGAGGTTCTCTGCTCCCATAGGATCTCAGGAGGTCCAAGTTTGGCCTAAAACAGGTAGTGACCTCTCTCAGCCCCCATGGATCGATCTGTTCTAGTCACAATCCCTTGAGAGGGACGAGTAGAGTGACAAAACCATCGGTTTTTGAAGCCCTGTTCCATAGAAGGGGCCCCAGACCCAACCCATTTGTGATAGGGGACCCCATTGGGACGAGTGGACAAGGAAGCGGCAATAACGCCACACGCAATTTTTTCCACAGAAATGTGCAGCGTACCATTCTCTATCGAACAGTAAACTGCGCGTGTCATTTGAGCTTTGGTTCCAAAAACTAGGCTCCAAACCGTATTAAGCTAATTAAAGAGATTTGGAATAGAAAAGTGAGTATGGTAAAAGTTCTTTCGTTTAGAGATGAAAGCTTCAGTCTTTGAATTCAGCTCAGAAAACATTTAAAGTAATCAGTGAAAAAAATTTTTTTTTTTTTTTAATGAGACATAACATTTTCTGAGCTGGGTGAAAAGTTTGGATTATATTTCACACACTTTCACCCAAAACCTCATGTTTCCAATTTCATGAACGCCATCTGGTCTGTCTCCGTAACCATTCCCTTGAAGAGCTTCACACTCCTCCTTCCTTTTCTTTCAAAATCCTGGATTGACATTGGGTTTCGTTTCGTCTTCTTTCCCAATGTTTGCCGTTCACACTGGCATCGGGCTTTTTTTCCAGACATGTTTTGGGGTGATCTGATCCATCCCGCAACACGACGTGATTCACTTCTTGTAACAATAAAAATACTTTTCGCGCGTCAAATAAACTCATGCAGCTGCACGCATCGGGCCCTTCCTTGCATTCGTCCAGACCTGTGACACAATCGCTGAGGTGATATCCGTGCCGACTAAACTACTCTGTAAGTACCGATAAACCGTTGAGTTGAGTTGTATAAATTTGACAATACCGGCTAAACGAGTCAACCGGCGACGATAAACTTCCAGTTGCCGGTGACTAAACATGTCCCCGTCCAAGGCAGAAACGATTCCATTTTCAAGAGCATGGACCAACGTTTCCAATGAAGGAAGATGGGAGGTCATGGTAAATCAGTTGAAGCAGAAAATCGGAGTTGATACTGAAATAATAATACACCAGAAGAGTAATGATAACTGAGAACTGTACTGCGCTTATAAGCATTCAAAGTAAAAAAGTAAAAGTAAAAAAATTTAAAAAGAAAAATGTAAAAAAGTAAAAAAAGTAAAAAATGTAAAAGTAAAATGTAAAGTAAAAATTTAAAAAAGTAAAATGTAAAGTAAAATTAAAAAGTAAATAATTTTTGAGCTGATCAAGAGTATGCAGTACTGCTCATAATAGATTACTCTTTTCAACTGATATTGAAAATGCTTTACTCTTCTCTCGTTCATTTCAATGTGAATTGAACTTTGAGGCTATTTCAACTTATTAATATCTCCTACCCAAGATTCATCATCATGATTTCATTCCAAATCTCTTTAATCTGGCAATACGGTTTGATTTGCCGAACCAAAGTCCAACAAATGCGGTTTGCACTGTTCGATAGAGAATGGTACGCTGCACATTTCTGTGGAAAATTGCGTGTCTGGCGTTATTTACGCTTCGTACCACTCGTCCCAATAGGGTCCCCATCACAAATGGGTTAGTCTGGGGCCCCTTCTATGGGACCCAGGGCTTCAAAGCCGATGGTTTTGTACTCTACTCTCGTCCCTCTCAAGGGTTTCAGGTGTGACCAGAACGAATCGATCCATGGGGGCTGAGAGGTCACTAAACCCCTGCTTTTAGGCTGACCTCCCCTGGGGGTCGTCCCATGGGAGCGAGAACCTCGTGCTGGGACGCGTTGGAAAAGCATTTTTTGAAAGACTACTGTGACATGTCACTTCTGCCCTTGCCATAAGTTCTGGTTCGAGTTCCTGCAAAGGTCGGCATGGTTTCAAACCTAGTTTTGGAATCAAGGCTCTGGAATGACAGGCGCTTACATTTTTTTGGATAGGGAATGTGAGGCTGCACCTTTCTACATCCACATTGTGTGTCTGGTGTGATTTGGGTGAAGTTTGTCTGTGTAAAGTTTCACGTGTATTCAGTGGGTTTTGGGCCCCTGAGACCATTCTCCTATGGGGACCGAGGCCCACAATCTTGGTATCGTTACTGTCTCCCCCAGCCTCCCCCGTCCTGAGGGGTCGCACGAGTCATCACCACAGTCCCATAGAGCCAATCTCCCATTTTGGTGACCAGGGGTGTGTGGACCCGTGGCCCTCCTAGTGGGGCGTCAGACTGGACTGAGGTAGAGTGGGAAAGCGCCAACATGAGTAATGAGGGGTCACTGGACCCCATTGCTGTGATGTCCTGATGAAAACACCCGTTTCCATATTCCCGGTTTTGAGCCTCGAACTGGAACCAGGGCTCGGATCACCAAATTCAGTCATGTTAGAAAAGGGATGCTGCACCTCCTGCACTAAAATCGTAGTTGCCAACATTAGGCGATTTTTGGGGAGCAAAACGTAAAATGGCATTTTGGGCTTTGGGAGCCCTAGGGTCCGTCCTATGAAACCGATTTTGAAAACGGGTGGTATCATTGATTTCGCCATTCTTAACGAACATTTTGAAGGTATCGACTCTGTAGGTCCCATAGGAGCGAGATATGGCCATCACTTCCGGTCCATAGGGGCGCCAAAATCGGTCCCCATGATCTCCCCAGGGAAAAAGTCTGGACCTGATCCGACCTCATAATTTACCGAGTTAGGGTTCCAGACTCGTTTCCTGCATTTTCAATACCCCAGCATGCTGAAAATTTTCCAAGTCCGTTAACATTACGGCTATGGTAACATTAAGTCAATGGGAATGACGTTTGCGAACTCAAAGTGACGTATGCGAAACTTAAAGTGACGCAAACCCAAAAGTACGAACCGAAAGTAACTAGGTATAAATATTGAGCTTACCGTTGAGCTCCCCTTCGCAATCGTGCGCTGACTGCCGTGAAGAGGAAAGACTTCTCCTGCCTGCTCTCCAGCCCGAGGACTTCTGGTAAGAATGCTTTTTAATCTGCTCCGGATACCTAACGAAAACGAAAGAGCAGATTTTCTATTTGTTGTCTTCTGCTCGGAAAGACTTTTTTTTTTGTTGTTTGATTCTCTGCTCTGATACCTAACGGTGACAACGAAAGCAGATTGATTGAATATTTTACTCAAACTTTTCACGTCTTTGACTTCGCCTGAAAGTGTTTAAATGCCTTTTTGTCAGTTCTATCAGTGTAAAGTTTCTGCTTCGGCAGATCACGTCGCCCGGTGCTGTTCTCGACGAACGCTGTGCTGAGGCTTATGGCATGGTTCCGACACAGTCTCATTTATTCAATGCATTTACTACTGCTCACATTGGCCACGAGTGTTTCTTTTAAATCTTTACTCAAATTTCCATTTCACACTCCATTACACCTCAGAATAAAGCTGAAAAATCCTTTCTGACTAAGTTACTATGTTTGATGTCAGAAATTATCAAAAAACTTTTTTTCATTTATAATTAACTTTAGGGTTTTTTTATACTTAATATGCCAATTCTAAGGTAAAATAACAACATTATGAATAGATGCATGTTTTATATAGCAATATATCGGAATATACTTATTTCTTATCAAGATCAAATATTTAACGACCCTTACAAATGAAAACAAATATAAATAATAAGGAATCAGGCTCAGCTTTATTATTAAATATTACTTTATTTCTTTAATATTTACTTACTGAATGATAGAAGAAGATTCTTTATCACTTCATTGTACCAGTTTCTTGTATCTGAAGATACCCCAAAAAAAAAAAAATTAGCACAAAAAGCATATGTATGTTCAACAATAACAACAAAACATGTCAAAGAAGAGCACTATTTATAATGCATACTAATGTCTACACATACACAGAGGTTTCATTAAATTAATCAAATTCTTCCATTAATACTCCATTACACTCGTGAACAAAGCTGAAAATCCTTTTCGATCTTAAGTTACTATGTTTGATGTCAGAAATAAGTTTTAAAAAACTTTTTCATTATAATTAATTTTAGGTTTTTTTTTTTTAAACTTTATGCCACTTTTAAGAAAATAAATAAATATTGAGAATAGATGTATGTTTTATAGCAATATGTTTGAATATACTTTTATTTTATCAAGCATCAAACATTTAAATTTTTTTCAAATGAAAACAAATATAAATAATAAGAATCAGCTCAGCTTACTTAACATTACTTCATTTCTTTTGTTATTGTTTTACTGAAATGATAGAAGCAGCATTTTATCACTTGCTGTACCAGTTTCTGTATCTGAAGACACTCAAAAAAAAAAAAAATTAGCACAAAAATATTAAAAATGTGGTTAAACAATAATAACAAAAAACATGTCAAAAGAAGAGCACTATTTATGCAAATTTATACTGCCCACACATACACAGAGGTTTCTTGAATTAATCAAATCTTCCATTTTTCATTACTCCATTACACTTGTAACAAAGCCGAAAAAAATCCTTTCTTCAATCTAAGCATTGTTTGATGTCAGAAATTAGTCAAAAAAAATTTTTTTTCATTATAATTAATTTTAGGTTAAACCTTAATATGCCACTTACAGTAAATAAACAACATTGAGAATAGATGCATGTTTTATATAGCAATACTTGAATATAATTTCATTTCTATCAAGCATCAAATAAATTTTCAAATGAAAAACAAATATAACACAAGGAATCAGGCTCCAGATTACATAACATTACTTTATTTCTTTTATCATTTACTTACTTTGAACAAGAAGCATTCTTTATCAATTTGTTGTACTACTTGTATCTGAAGATACCCTGTAAGGAAAAAAAAATTTGCACAAAAAGTATTAAAAAATGTGGTTAACAACAATAACAAAAACTTGTCAAAGAAGAGCACTACATTTATTCAATGCATACTACTGCCCTACACACACAGAGGTTCTTTTAAAATAATCAACTTCTTCCATTTTCACATCTATTACACTCGTAACAGTTGAAAAATCCTTTTCATCTAAGTTACTATGTTTGATGTCAGAAATTAGTCAAAAAAACCTTTTTTTTCATTATAATTAATTTTAGGTTTTTTTTTATACTTACTATGCCACTTTTAAGAAAATAAATATTGAGAATAGATGCATGTTTTATATAGCAACATACTTGAATATACTTTATTCTTATCAAGATCAAACATTAAATTTTTTTCAAGAAAACAAATATAAATAATAAGGAACAGGGTCTAGCTTACATAAATATTACTTATTTCTTTAATATTTACTTCATTTTGAAATGTGTTGAAGCAGCATTTTATCACTTGCTGTACCAGTTTCTGTATCCAAAGATACCCTGTAAGGAAAAAAAAATTAGCAATAAAAGTATTAAAAAATGTGTGAGTTAAAATCAACAATGAAAACATGTCAAAAGAAGAGATAACGATGATCCAATGCATACTACTGCTCACATACACAGAGGTTTCTTTAAATTAATTCAAATTTTTTCCATTTTCAATACTCCATTACACTCAGAACAAAGCTGAAAACTTTTCTCGACCTAAGTTACTATGTTTGATGTCAGAAATTAGCCTTCCTCAAAAAACTTTTTCATTATAATTAACTTTAGGTTATTTTTATACTTAATATGCCAATTTTAAGAAAATAACAAATATTGATAGAATGGACTTTTATATAGCAATATCACATAATCTTTATTTCTTATCAAGATCAATATTAG
The DNA here is from genome assembly GCA_019974015.1 of Nephila pilipes. Lineage (NCBI taxonomy): Eukaryota > Metazoa > Arthropoda > Arachnida > Araneae > Nephilidae > Nephila > Nephila pilipes. The sequence continues at coordinate 6,490 of BMAW01077219.1, forward strand.
ACATTTTTACAAATGAAAAAAAACTATACCAATAATAAGGAATCAGGTCATTCACATAAATATTACTATTCTTTAATATTTACTTATTTTGTAATGGTTAGTTAGCATATTCTGATCATGTTGTACTTAAAGTTTCTTATCCGAAGATATCCTGTAAGGAAAAAATGTATAGCACAAACGGCTATTAAAAAAATGTGGGTTACATAACATAACATCAAAACTTGTCAAAGAAGAGCACGTCATTCAATGCATACCACCGTCTACATAAAGAGTTTCTTAAATTCATCAAATTTTCCATTTCAATACATCCATTACCTGAAAAAGCTTTGAAAAATCCTTTCTCGACTCTAGTTACTATATGATTCAGAAATTTCAAAAAACTTTTTTTTTCATTATAATTAATTTTAGGTTTTAATCTAATATGCCACTTTAAGAAAATAAAAATATTGGAATAGATGATATTTTCTTTATATAGCAATATAATTGAATATAATTTTATTTTATCAAGCATCAAACATTTAAATTTTTTTCAAAATGAAAACCAAATATAATAATATGGAATCAGGCTAGTATTAAGATAAATATTTACATTTTTTAATATTTACTTACTTTGAAATGTTAGAAGAGCATTCTTATCACTATTGTCTAGTTTCTGTATCTGAAGATATTTGTAAGGAAAAAAAAAAATTAGCAAAAAGTATAAAAAGAGTTACAACAATAACAAAAACTGTCAAAGAAGAGCACCATTTATCAATGTCATACTACTGGTCTACATCACACAGAGGTTTCTTTAAATTATCATCTTCCATTTCTTCATCTACTTACACTCGTGACAAAAGCTGAAAAACTTCTCGACCTAAGTTGCTTGTTTGATGTCAGAAACCCAAAAAAAACTTTTCTTACTGAGAATTAATTTAGAGGTTTTTTTATACTCTATATAGCCAATTTAAGAAAATAGACAATTGAGAATAGATGCGTTTATATAGCAATATACCTGAATTACTCTTATTCTTATCACAGATCAATTCTAATACTCTTTACAAATGAAAACAAATATAAATAATAAGGAATCAGGTCTAGCTTATACTAAAGAGTTAATTTATTTCTTAATATTTACTTACTTTGAAATTATGTAGTATTCTTATCACTTGCTTGACCAGTTTGTCATCCGAAGACACCCCTAAGGAAGCAAAAAATTAGCATAAAAAGTATTAATAAAAGAACAACAATAAAAAAACATCAAAGAATATACTTCATTATCAATGCATACGTACTCGCCGGTACTACACACAGAGGTTTCATAATTCCAAATTCTTCCATTTCAATCCTAGTTACACTCGAAAAAGCTGAAAATCCCTCTGACCTACTACTATGCTTATGTCAGAAATAGGTCAAAAAACTTTTCTTTCATATATTGACATTTAGTCTTTATTTAAACTTAATATGCAACTTTAAGAAAATAACAACATATTGAGAAAATGCATGGTATTTAATAGCAATATGACTATACATTTATTTTATCAAGCATCAAACATTTAAACTTTTCTGAAATGAAACAAATATAAATAATATGGAATTCGGCCTTAGCTTAGCATAAAATTACTTATTTCATTTTACTTCATCAAATGGATAGAAGCAGCATTCTTATCACTGTTGTAATTAGCTCTGTATATCCAGAAGATAATCTGTAAGGAAAAAATTAGTACAAAAGTATATAAAAAAATGTGGGTTAAACAACAATAACAAAATTCATGTCAAAAGAAGAGAACATTTATGTCATGTGTCTTACTACGCTCCACATTAGGGTTTCTTTAAATAATCCAAATTTTCCATTTCAACTCCATTACACTCGTAGAAAAAGCCATAAAATTTCGATCTAGCTACTATGTTGAGTACTATAGTCAAAAACTTTTTTTCATTATAAATTAATTTTAGGTTTTTTTCTTTAATTATATGCTAATTTCTAAGAAAAATAACACTGAGAATAGATGCGGATTTTATATAAAGAATATACTTGGAATATACTTTATTTTTATCACATCAACATTTAACACTTTTACAAATGAAAACAAATATAAATAATAAGGAATCAGGTCATGCTACTAAATATTACATACTTATTTCTTTAATATTTACTTACTGAAAATGATAGAAGCAGCTTCTTATCACTTACTCACAGTTTCTGTATCAAGACACCCTGTAAAAAAAAATTACACAAAAGTATTAAAAAATGTGGTTAAAACAACAATAACAAAAACATGTCAAAGAGCACTATTTATTCAATGCATACTATGTCTACATACACAGAGGTTTCTTTAAATTATCTTCAAATCACTACATCTAATAGTTAACTCAGACAAAGCTGAAAAATCCTCTCGATCTAAGTATGCTTGATGTCAGAAATAAGTCAAACTTTTTTTCATTATAATTAATTTTAGGTTTTTTTTTAAACTTAATATGCCACTTTAAGAAAATAACAAATATTGAGAGAATAGATGGATTTTTAGAAGTAAATATACTTGAATATACTTTCATTTCTTATCAAGCATCAAACATTTTAAATTTTTTTTCAAATGAAAACAAATATAAATAATAGTCAGGTCTCAGCTACATAAATATTACTTATTTCTTTAATATTTACTTATTTCTAAATGATAGAAGCAGCTTCTTATCACTTGTTGCAAGTTTCTTGTATCTGAAGACATCTGTAGGAAAAAATTAGCACAAAAGTATTAAAAAATGGGTTAAACAACAAAATAAAACATGTCAAAGAAAGCACTATTCATGTCATACTGCGTCACCTATCATCAGAGGTTTCTTAAATTACCAAATTTTCCATTTTCAATACTCCATTACACTCGTGAAAAAGCTGAAAATCCTTTCGATCTGTTACTATGCTTTGATGTCAGAAATAAGCCTAAAAACTTTTTTCATTATAATTAATTTTAGGTTTTTTTTTATAATTAATATGCCACTTTTGAAAATAACAAATATTGAGAATAGATGCATGTTTTAATAGTAATATACTTGGAATATATTTTATTTCTTATCAAGCATCAAACAATTAACACTTTACAAATGAAAACAAATATAAATAATAAGGAATCAGGGCTCAGCTTACATAAATATTAATTATTTCTTTAATATTTACTTATCAAATGATAGAAGCAGTATCTATTACTTATTGTACCAGTTTCGATCTAAGACACCCTGTAAGGAAAAAAATTAGCACAAAAAAAGTAAAAAATGGAGTAAACAACAATAACAAAAACATGTCAAAGAAGAGCACTATTTATCAATGCATATACTGCCCACATAACAGAGGTTTCTTTAAATTAATTCTTTTCCATTTTCATCACTCATTACACTCGTAATCAAAGCTGAAAATCCTTTCGATCTAAGTTACTATGTTTGATGTCAGAAATTAGTCAAAAACTTTTTTTCATTATAATTAATTTTTAGGTTTTTTTTTAAACTCTATATGCCATTTCTTAAGAAAAATAACAACATAGAATAGATGCATGTTTTTAGTATATGAATATAATTTGAATATACTTTATTTCTATCAATCAACATTTAAATTTTTTGAACAAATATAAAACAATGGGAACATGACAGCCTCAGCATTAATATTATCTTATTCTTATATTTACTATTGTATAAATGAATAGAAGTAAAAGACTTTGACACTTGCTGTATATTACTCTAGCATCTGAAGATATCCTAAGGAAAGAAAAACAGGCATCAAAGTATTTAAAATGGGTTAACAACAATAAAAAAACATTCAAAGAAGAGCACTTCATCAATGCATACTACATGCCCATATACACCAGAGAGGTTCTTTAATATTCAAATTTTCCATTTCACATACTCCATACACTATGAACAAAGCTGACAACTTCCGATCTAGCTACTGGTGTTTGAGTCATGGAAGCCACTAAAAACTTTTTTTCATTATAATTCCTTAGTTTTTTATACTTAATATGCCACTTTTATGAAAATAACATAATATTAGAATAGATGCATGTTTTATATATAGCAATATACTTAGGAATATACTTTATTCTCTTATCATACGATCCAAACGATTTTTACCTTACAAATGAAAACAAATTATAAAATAGAACTCAGGTGCTCAGTCAATAAGAATATTATTTATTATTTAGCTTATTCTAAATGATAGAGCAGCATTCTTATCACTTACTGTACCAGTTTCTGTATCTGAAAGTATCCTGTAAAAAAATTAGTAAAAAGTGCATTAAATGTGGTTAATAAACAACAATAACAAAATACGTCAGAAGAAGAGCCTATTTATCCAATGGCATACTACCGCCCACATACACGAGAGGTTCTTTAAATTAATCATTCCTTTCAATGCACTCCATTACACCTGTGAACAAAGCTGAAAAATCTCTTCGACCTACTACTATGCTTGATGTCAGAAATCACTAAAACTTTTTTTTCATTACTTATAATCTAATTTAGTTTTTATAAACTTATATATGCCAATTTTAGCGAGTAAAATAACAAATATTGAGAATAGATGCATGTTTTATATAGCAAATAACTTTGGAATATTAATTTCATTATGTACATCAAACACGTTAAATTTTCAAAGAAAACATTAACATGAAGGAACCAGGTTTGCCTATATAAAATAATTCATTTTTTACTTATAATTTCATATCAAAATGATAGCTTTCAAGGCATTCTTCACTTGCCGATTCAGTTTCTGTATCCAAAGAAATCTGTGAAAAAATTAGCACAAAAGTATAAAAAAAATGTGGGTTAAAACAACAATAACAAAACATGTCAAAGAAGAAGCACCATTTATTCAAGTGCATACTTTACTGCCCTACGATACACAGAGGTTTCTTTAAATTACTCAAATTTTCCACTTTACCCATTACACTGTATCAGTGAAAAACTTTGATCTAAGTTACTATGTTGATGTCAGAAATAAGCCTAGAACTTTTTCATTATAATTAATTTTAGGTTTTTTAAACTAATATGCCATTTAAGAAAATAACAAATATTGAGAATAGATGCATGTTTTATATAGAATATATTTGGATATAATTTTATTTCTTATCAGAGATCAAACGATTTAATACTTTTTCAGATGAAACAAATATAAATAATATGAATCAGGTCTACTTACATAAGATATTCTTATTTCTTTAATATTTACTACTTAAATGATAGAAGTGCATTCTTATCCTTCTGTTGTACCAGTTATGTATCTGAAGATACCCAAAGAAAAATTCAAAAAGTATTAAAAATGTGGGTTAAACAACAATAACAAAACATGATCAAGAAGGTCATATTTATTCAATGCATACTACGCCCACATACTAATAGAGGTTTCTTTAAATTACTCAAATTTTCCATTTTCAATCTCATTATATCCTCGTAACTGAAGTCTGAAAAACTTTCTCATAAGGTATCTTGATGTCAGAAATAGAGCCAAAACTCTTTTTCATTCAATCTATTGTGGTTTTTTATTTAAACGCCTTAATTGCCTCTAAGAAAATAAACAAATATTGAGATAGATGCAAGCTTTTATATAGCAATATATTTAATATACTTGTATCATGACAAGCACAACATTTAAACTTTTTTCAAATGAAAACAAATATAACAATAAGGAATCAGGCTAGCACATAAATATAATTATTTTTAATATTATTTTTACTCTAAATGATAGAAGCGCATTCTTATCACCTTTTGCTAAAAATTGGAGTGCTTCTGAGACACAGGTTTGTACCCAACAAAAATTAGAAATAAAAGGTATAAAAAATGGGTTAACAATAACAAAAACATGTCAAGAAGAGAGCCTATTTATCATGCATACTAATGCCCATGACACAGCAGAGGTTTTTAATCTTCATCTAAATTTTCCATTTCTTCACATTCAGCACCAGAATGTAGCTTGAAACCTTTCTGATCTAGTTACTAAGGTTGATGTGAGAAATGAGTTAAAATTTTTTCATTTATAATTACACTTTATTTTTTTAATAATATGTCCAATTAAGAAATAACAAACATTGAAGAATATGATGATTTTTAATGCTCTGAGATAATATTACATAATTTATATTTCCATCAAGACCAAAATTTAAATTCTTCTAACGAAAACAATATAAATATGAACTCAGGTCAGCTTATATAAATACTTATTTTAATATCTTTACACATTTACTTTGAAATGTTAGATGCAGCATTCTTATCACTCTTGCCTGTACAGTTCTAGACTCTGAAGAACATTGGCAAGGAAAAATGCACAAAGTACAAAAAGTGGGTTACACTCATCACACAAAACATGTCAAAGAAGAAGCACTATTATCCTCAATGCATACTAACTGCTTCACAACACAGAGGTTGTTAAATTACACAAATTTTCCATTTTCAATACTCCATTACACCTGTGAATAAAGCTGAAAAATCCTTTCATCTAAGTTAATATGGATAAATGAAATTATCAAACTTTTTTTCTAAAATAACTTTGTGTTTTTTTTTATACTTAATATGCCACTTTAAGAAAAATAACAAATATTGAGAATAGATGCATGTTTTATATAGCAATATACTTGAATATACTTGGCTTCTTATCAAGCATCAAACATTTAACACTTTTACAAAATGAAACAAATATAAATACTAAGGAATCAGGCTCAGCTTACATTACTTATTTCTTTAATATTTACTTATCTCGAATGATAGAAGCAGCATCTTATCACTTGTTGTACCAGTTTCTAGATCTGAAGATGTTCCTGTAAGGAAAAAAAAGAATAAAAAAGTATTAAAAAAATGTGGCTAAACAACAATAAAAACTTGTCAAAGAAGATCGCTATTTTATTCAATGCATTAAATTACTGCCCACATACACAGAGGTTTCAATTACTCAAATTTTCCATTTTCACATCGCATTACACTCAGAATAAAGCCGAAAACCTTCGACCTTAAGTTATGTTTGATGTCAGAAATGAAAAACTTTTTTTCATTATAATTAATTTTAGGTTTTTTTTTAAACTTATTATGCCAATTTAAGAAAATAACAAATATTGGAGAATAGATGCATGTTTTATATAACATAATTTGAATATACTTTATTTTTATCATATCAAACATTTAAATTTTTTTGAAATGAAAAAACAACATAAATAATAAGGACCAGGCTTGAATACATAAATATAACTTATTTCAGATTTACTTTATCTTTGAGAAAATGTTAGAAGCAGCATTCTTATCATCTATTGCAATGCTCTCGGTATCCGAAGATTACCTGTGTTGAAAAAATTAGCATCAAAAGCTATTTAAAAAATGTGGGTTAAACAACAATAACAAAACATAGTCAAAGAAGAGTTAACTATTTATCTCAACGTATACCACGTCCACATTAACAGAGGTTTTTTAACATCAACTTTTCCATTTTCCAATAATTCCATTACATCCGTAACAAAGCTTGAAAATCCTTCGATCCAAGTTATCATGTTTGATGTCAGAAACTAGTCAAAAAAAAACTTTTTCAATATAATTAATTCCAGGTTTTTTTTGCTACCACATGCCCCACAGTAACAACAAACATTGAGAACATGCATGTTTTATATAGCAACATAATTTGAACATACTTTTATTTCTTCATCAAGACCAAACCAACGACTTTTTTACAAAATGAAAACAAATATAAATAATAAGGAATCAGGTTCAGCCACATAAATATTAATTTCATTTCTTTAACATTTACTTGATTCTCAATGATAGCATTCTTATCACTTGATGTGTACCCGCTTCATCTGAAGATGTCTCTGTAAAAAATTGTAAAAAGTATTAAAAATGGGTTAAACAAATCAATAACAAAAACATGTCAAAGAAGAGCACCATTTATTCAACGCATACCACTTTGCCCACACATACACAGAGGTTTCTTTTAAATTCATTCAAATCCTTTTCCATTAATTCATCATAACTCGGTGAACAAAGTTTTCGAAAACTTTTCGATCTAAGTTACTATGCTTGATGTCAGAAAATAAGCCTAAAAAAACCTTTTTTTTTTATTATAATTAATTTTAGGTTTTTTTTTATACTTAATATGCCATTCTTAAGAAAAATAAATAAAATATTGAGAATAGATGCACGTTTTATATCAATATACTTTGAATATAATTTTATTTTATCAAGCATCAAACACCAACACTTTTTACAAATGAAAACAAATATAAATAATAAGGAATCAGGCTCAGCTTACATAAATTATTTATTTTATTTTAATATTTACTTACTGAAATGATAGAAGCAGCATTCTTATCATGATGTACCAGTTTCAGACCTGAAGATAAAAAAAAAAAAAAAAAAAAATTAGCACAAAAGCATTAAAAAATGTGGGTTAAACAACAATAACAAAACATGTCAAAGAAATATAATCATTTATTCAATGCATACTACCGCCCACATACACACAGAGGTTTCTTTAAATTACTCAAATTTTCCATTTTCAATACTCCACTACACTCATAACAAAGCTGAAAAATCCTTTCGATCTAAGTTACTATGCTTGATGTCAGAAATAAGCCTAAAAAACTTTTTTTTCATTATAATTAATTTTAGGTTTTTTTTTAAACTTAATATGCCACTTTAAGAAAATAACAAATATTGAGAATAGATGCATGTTTTATATAGCAATATACTTGGAATATACTTTATTTCTTATCAAGCATCAAACATTTAAATTTTTTTCAAATGAAAACAAATATAAATAATAAGGAATCAGGCTCAGCTTACATAAATATTACTTATTTCTTTAATATTTACTTACTTTGAAATGTTAGAAGCAGCATTCTTATCACTTGCTGTACCAGTTTCTGTATCTGAAGATACCCTGTAAGGAAAAAAAAATTAGCACAAAAAGTATTAAAAAAATGTGGGTTAAACAACAATAACAAAAACTTGTCAAAGAAGAGCACTATTTATTCAATGCATACTACTGCCCACATACACAGAGGTTTCTTTAAATTAATCAAATTTTCCATTTTCAATACTCCATTACACTCGTAACAAAGCTGAAAAATCCTTTCGATCTAAGTTACTATGTTTGATGTCAGAAATTAGTCAAAAAAACTTTTTTTTCATTATAATTAACTTTAGGTTTTTTTTTATACTTAATATGCCACTTTAAGAAAATAACAAATATTGAGAATAGATGCATGTTTTATATAGCAATATACTTGGAATATACTTTATTTCTTATCAAGCATCAAACATTTAACACTTTTTACAAATGAAAACAAATATAAATAATAAGGAATCAGGCTCAGCTTACATAAATATTACTTATTTCTTTAATATTTACTTACTTTGAAATGTTAGAAGCAGCATTCTTATCACTTGCTGTACCAGTTTCTGTATCTGAAGATACCCTGTAAGGAAAAAAAAATTAGCACAAAAAGTATTAAAAAAATGTGAGTTAAACAACAATAACAAAAACATGTCAAAGAAGAGCACTATTTATTCAATGCATACTACTGCCCACATACACAGAGGTTTCTTTAAATTACTCAAATTTTCCATTTTCAATACTCCATTACACCTCAGAATAAAAGCTGAAAATCCTTTCGATCTAAGTTACTATGTTTGATGTCAGAAATTAGCCAAAAAACTTTTTTTTCATTATAATTAATTTTAGGTTTTTTTTTATACTTAATATGCCACTTTAAGAACATAACAAATATTCAGAATAGATGCATGTTTTATATAGCAATATACTTGGAATATACTTTATTTCTTATCAAGCATCAAACATTTAACACTTTTTACAAATGAAAACAAATATAAATAAAAAGGAATCAGGCTCAGCTTACATAAATATTACTTATTTCTTTAATATTTACTTACTTTGAAATGTTAGAAGCAGCATTCTTATCACTTTCTGTATCTGAAGATACCCTGTAAGGAAAAAAAAATTAGCACAAAAAGTATTAAAAAAATGTGGGTTAAACAACAATAACAAAAACATGTCAAAGAAGAGCACTATTTATTCAATGGATACTACTGCCCACATACATGCAGGTTTAACCCAATTAAATGAATTTCATATTTCCAATACTTAATTGCACACACAACCAAGATGAAAATGCTATTAAATCTACATTTTATTTCAAAAAATAACAAATTTTGAGAAGAGATGTTTATATTAAGAACTCATATCCTTGAAATATATCTTATTTTTTACCAAGTTTAAGCTTTTAAAATTATCAGTTTAAGCAAATAAGTTTTTAAACTTTTAAGATCATCATCATATACTGGATATCATTTACTAAATAAAACATAATCGTCAAGGAGTTTTAATTTCAGTATGCCCATATGTGTACAATCATGTAATGCTAATTTTCCTACTCAACAAAAGCTGCAGTTTCTCATCTGACCCTAAACTTAAGACATATTTAAGCCACAGCAAGAGAAGTAAAAAAAAAAAAAAAATTGGCTGCAGTGACATTTCCTCATATTTTAAAATGGCTAAATCAGTTTTGAATCTATACACTTAGTAAATCTCTCAATTTCCTCTTGTTCATTCTTTTTTCCTACTTAAGGAAATGTGTTGAAACTATACTTACTCTCTAAATCTGCAGCTATCCAAAATATTTCCTGAGTATACTTCATCCATTACATTATAGCCTTTTTTGCAACAACGTATACAGGTTTCGATAAAAAATACTCCATACTGCTGAAATCCTTGCAGATTTACCCTGTTTTGTTGTTATGCTTGGATTTCATGTCACTTTTCAAAAATTGTGATAAATCATAGTTTTTCTCTGGACATGGTTCCTTCGTAAAAATATATATCTGATGTGTTAGACATATTGAATGAAGTTCTTAAGTCCTGACATGCTACATGTCAACAAAATGGAAATGTAATTAAAATGCAACTTTGAGTAAGAGTAAGCATTTTCGATTACTCAAACAACTTCTGTGCTTGAGTATTTTATTATATGCTCTAAAACTGTTCTCACTGTAAGGAGGAATCAAGCACTAAAAACACTGTCATTATTCACATTTCTATTTGCATTTATGCTGAATCTTGCAAAATATTTAGAAAAACTAATCAATTGGTTGCCATTCCAGAAACACATTCTGTCCTCCATGATCTATCGTGAGCCACAAGCTCATCCTCATTTCGAAAATCCACAATTTCATTGTCAATTACAGATTTAGATGATACCACATAAATAAAATTTTTATCATTACATTCAATATGCAAAGCAAAAACTTCTCCACCAGCTGATTCATTATTGAACCATTCACAGTTATTTCATCTGAAATAATGTCTCTTCATAAGATACTTCCAATTTTATTCCAAGAAAGTTAGAAGCACGAGAAAAAAATCTCAAAAAGAATCTTAATGGTTATGACACACAAGTTACTTTTGCTATAAAGGAAATTTCTACAGCAGGAGTTGGTGTTGATAAAAATAAACAAACCCACACTTCGATAAACTCACAAAAAAATTGAAAATCACAAAGAATAAAGAGATACATCAATTTGCTTGTATATCAAACCCACACAAGTTGGGCATTACAGGTAACTCTGGCCATAAATTAAATTAGAGTTAAGCTAATTCCCCAAAACTTTTTATGTCAATGCTTCCTACTAATTTAATTAAAATTTGAGTAGAAACAAAAAGAATCCAACAAAATTTAGAGGTTTAAGAACTGAATTTACATGCCTTGGTCTTGAGTTGACATGAAATGGATTTCTACTGTCCAGATAATTACAAATTTTAAAGAATACCCTTAACATAAATTTCACGCAGATATTAAATCATGTATATGTGAAGTTAGAAAATTATTTTTGGAATTCTTTCCATAAAATTTACAGATTAAAAATAAATAAATAAAATATAGTACTCAGCTAAAATACATTCTATCCATTTCCTTAATATTTACTTACATCGGAATGTCAGAATCAACTTCATTATCACTTTGCTTACAGGTTTCTTCATCTAAGGATAACCTATAACAACAACAAAATAAAGTAAAACAACAACGAAAGCTTGTAAAGTATAGCCCTACTTATTCATAGTATACAACTACCTATATGTACAAAAGTTTTATCAAATTTCATAATATCGATACTTAATCACAAAAACGATTTCCCTTAAAACAATTTTCTACTTCTTAACCCTTGTCATAAAATAAGTTTGCATTATTTCAAAAATAATAATTTCTGCAATTCTTTTCATGAAGTTTAGAAATAAAAACAATAGTGTATTGTGCTCAATTTACATTTTGTTTATTTCCTTAGTATTTACTTACTTTGAAATGTCATAAGCAACACACTTATCACTTTCGGAACTGGTTTCTTTATCAGAAGATACCCTGCAAGTGCAGAAAAATGATTAGTACAAAACATGTTACAAGAAATACTTGGGTTAAAGAACAACAAAAATTTGTGAAGGAAGAGCACTATTTATTCAATGCATACTACAGTCTATATTCACGTAGATTTCTTTAAATTAATCGAAATTCATGTTTTCAATAGTTAAACTCATAATGAATCTGAAAATTCCATTAGATCTTAGTTACTAATATTTGATCTCAGAAATTTGCTAATAAAAACTTTTTCCATTTCAATTAAATTTAGGTTTTTTCAAATTCTTAATATGCTACATTAAAAAAATAAATTTTGAGAAGAGATGTTTATTATATGCTTTTAATTTATTGTCTATTAAAAACAAACATTCATTCCAAACATTGTCATTACTCATATTTTTTTTCTTTTTGCATAACTAGTTGAACCAATATTTTCTTTCAAAGTAGTTTAGATTGCTAGTGAACTGGTTACTTTTCCTGAAACATATTCCATACACTATGACCTATTGTAAAATATTTTTGGTTTTTAAAATCTACAAATTCAGTATCGTCATCACTTTCAGATCTAGTGAATAAAAGAGGAATTCTAAATGGATTTATCATGTATAGTGGATAATTTTAAAATCGCCATTTCATTATCAAATCGATCTGTTATTTCATCCCTAGTAAGTAATCTCGAATGAGATATTTTAAATTTAATTCATTAAAAGTCGCCTACACTGTTATCACTTTGAGTACATATTTCAACATTTGAGGATATCCTGTTGAGGAGGAAAAAAATAAAAAAAAAAAAGCCCAAAAATAGTAATAAAAAAATTATGTTTGTGTACAAGAAAAATCGGAAAATTGCCAATAAAACCTTTATTAGTAAGAATTAATTGAAGGCTTTCCTGTACTTAATATGCTATATTAAAGGAATTAAAAATTTTGACAAGAGATGTTTATTTTAAGCATATATGCTTATGTTTTAAAAACATTTTAATTCTTACCAAGAAGCAAACATGTATATTAGAATACCATTTACAAAATTCTACTGAAAAAAGAGCGACAGAAAAATCTCTGAAAAATGAATTTATGCTTTAAAAGCAGATGATATCACTTAAAATGAGTTGTAAGAAATATTATATTCAAACACAGATTATTTTTAAGCATGAGTCAAAGAATATACTTACTCAAAATTTTTCAATGCATAACAAGTTAAATGATACATAAAGGCATAATTAATAAATTAACATTTTGTTTTTACTCATATACTTTGTTTTTTGCTTTAGATAAAAATTACCTCAAAATGTTAGAATTTATTTCTGTACCCTTTAGTGCAGCAGTTTCTTCAACCGAGGAAATTATGTACAAGAAAAAACCCTCACTAGGAAAAGTATCAAATGAAAAGGATTCATATTTGAGTCAGATTAAAAAAATTTCATCATGCAAGCAATATTTTGCTTACAAAAATCAATTTAATTTTCTGTTTGAGTTACTTTAATACTCGAAGATGGTGCTCCTATGTGCTCTAAATTGCCTTGCAAATGGTAATATAAGAATTAACAAATAAGAACAAAATTCAGCTATTTAAAGACTATACATTTGATTTGCTTTATTCAAAAAATATGAATTTAGTGGAGATGTTCATTTAAGTATACATGTAGCTAAACATTTATATAATTATTTTCTTCATTACTTTACATAAGGAGGTAAATAAAAAGAAAAAAAAGTAATAATAAAGTACTTGTTTTAACTAACATATACCTTTTAATCATTATTTCCTTCAAATGTTCAGAAATGAAATCCTTAAAACTTTGAGTACTGGTTCCATGATCTATGGAAACCCTAAAAGAGAAATCATGCTTAACAGGAAAATTATTTATATTTTAGGTAAAATAAAAAAAATCCTACTAGCCTACAATGCAATGAAAACAATTCCAAGACATAGATATGCTTACAAATATTTGTTCATTTATTTGTTTTAACTACTTTGAATGTTGCTTCTTATAAAAGGTGTCTCAGTGTTTTAAACACTATAATAAAATCAATTTGCTTTATTTATAAACATATATTTCAGGCAAATATACATGTAGTGGGACAATTAGAAATTTAATTTATACAATTATTTTCATGCACAGGATACCAACGGAAAAATAATAAAGCATTTAGTCCAGCTTACATATACATTTCATACAAAGCCTCATTACTCATTTTCTTTATACAGTCAAAAATAACATCCTCATAAATTTCAGTTTTGGTTCTTTGATCTAAGGAAACCCTGTAAGAGAAATAACACTCAGTAAACATACAATGGAAGTAATTCATGTTTGCATTCATTAAAAAAAAAAAAAAAGAAGAAGAAAGATCCAGGAAGAATACTGTGAAAAGACCCTGTAAGAGTAAGGATGCTTATCAGGAAAGTGACTGAATGAAAATGATTTATATTTGAGTTAAACTACAAAAAATTTCCAGATAGCCCATAGTGCATTACAAACAATTCCAACATATAGTTTCGATTAATAAATTCAGTTTAATTTCCTATTTTAGTTACTAGTCAATATTAAGCAAAACAATTGACAAAATAATGTGCATTTTTAGATCCTTTTTGCAAATATGTATGGTATACACAAGAAATATTATATCAGTAAAATAAATAATTATAAGAGTTGAACATGATTCTTCATTTTTTAATATTATTCTCAAATGTAACCCTTCTTTTGCTACTTCACACAATTTAATTTCTCCTCTAGGATTAAAGCTAAAATTGTTTCTTAGCTAACTAAAGAGAAGTAAAAAAAATATACTTACTTTCTAAATTGCGATATGTAAAATTTTTTCCCACATTTATCATTTTTTTTTTTGCTATGAAAAATGAATAAATAAATCTCAACAGATTTTTACCTTTGCTGATGACATTGATACAGTCACTTAGACTCCAGAAGCACTTAAACAGGCCTTCCATTTTTTTTGAAGCTGATGCAAGTTAGATGCATCTTGTTATTCACCAGAATAAAATAAATATCTGACATGTACAATATTAATAATATTTACTTTGAAATAGGAGAATAAAGGTTTGAAACTTTTAATAGCTTAAAACATTTAGGCTCTGAAAAGAAAACACTGATCGGCATAATACCAGAGATTTGCAACAGAGTCCCATCTGCTAATAGATGTTTTTTTGTGAAAAAAAAATTATTTAAAATCTAATTTCCTCAGCAGAAAAACGAAACTACTCATTTACGAAACTTTAATTATGCCTGTTCTCACATATGCTGCAGAAACATGTGCAATGACTGAGAAAGATATTGATACTTGTTATATTTAAAAGAGGAATTTTTTAAGAAGTATAATCACAGGAATTATATATAATTAATGAGGAAGAACATGAAACAGCAGGAAAAAAATTGTCATCATCAGATTCATCATGCATGTTGGATAATTCAACACCTGCTGTTTCATTATAGAACTAATCTCTGTTATTTCATGTGCAGCAAGTCCTCTCTTATGAGATAATTTAAATTCTATCTATAAGTCACAAGAATGAGAGAAAACCTCAAAAAATAATAATAATAATAATAATAATTACATAACTGGGCATGCTCTATTTTTAGAACTGAAATTTCAACAACAGGTATTGGTGCTTAGTTTAGTTTAGTTTTTATTAACGTCGCACTAGAAGCAACACGAGGGCTATTGGCGACGGACCTCGTAATTTTGAACCACGGTCAAGTGACGAGGACGACACCTGAGCTGGCACCCCCCTCTCCTAACATCCACACCACGCCAACAGGAGGACTTTGGGCCCCGAACAGATTTAACGTGCATCAGCCCCGGCTACACGGCGGGTCTTTGGTGGCCAAGGATCGAACCCGCGACTGAACGAAAACCGCCAGCCGCTATCCACGACCTTGACCACTAGGCTACCGCGGCCCCCAGGTATTGGTGCTACTGAAGCAGAACAAGTGATGATCAGGTAACAAAAAAACATTCCAGGAGTTCCTTACTCTTCAATACATCCAAAACACACTAAAATAATCAAACAGAACAATGAAATTTAAACAGGGGAATTGAAATTGCTGCCTTGTCCGTTTGATACCAGACATGCCTTATAGGTACATCTATTGGTAAACGAAGTTTGAATGAAGCTAATATCCCATAACTTTTCTATGTCAATTCAAACAAATTTAATAAAAACCAAGAGAAACAAAAAGGATCCTTCCAAATTTACATGATTTATTAAAGAATTTAAATGCCTTGGTTTCGATATGACAATGCCAGTCATTCTAATGAAAGATTCAATAAAGTCTCCTGCAAAATAAATTTTTGCTCCTTTAGCACTATGATAAACTCAGTTTGCTTTATTTAAAAATGTATACATTTCATACATATATTAAATCCATTACATAGGTAGTGAAACGATTATTATATTTTATCCACAATTCTTTGGATGAGAGATTACTAATGGAAACAGAAAAAAATAATAAAGTATCTGGTTCAGCTTACATATATATTGTGTTTATTGCTTTAATATTAACTTACTTCAAACTGTCAGAAGTAATATTCTTATCACTTTGTGTATTGCTTTTTTGATCTGAGGATCCTCTGTAAGAGAAAAAATAAAAACTTGTCAATGAGGAACACTATTTATCAATTGCATAAAAATGTCCATATGCACTAAGATTTCTTCAAATTAATTAAATTTTATCTTTTAATTACCTATTTACACTAACTCAATTACTGAAAATATTGCGATAGATACACTTTACAATGTTTCACATAAATTTGCCAATAAGACCTTTCACCAAGATTCCAACATTTTCTACAACTTTTCATTTTGTTGCCAAGTTGCCCAATTTGTCACCATGATTGAGAGGTTATCGCTTAAGCTTTCCTTGGCTCTGACAAAATCTCTATATGTCTTTTCTCCTTTATACAAGTAACATTGGAGGGAAGTGTCATAGCAGGTTCGTAAGAAAATTATATATAGCGCAGGTATTAATTTACATACACATGTAGGGGGACAATAAGATAATTATTTCCTTAAATACTTTGCATGAAGTGGTATAATAATAAAAAAAGTTAAAAGTAATAAAATGACTGTTTTAACTAACATATATCTTTTAATCATTATTTCCTTCATATGTTCAGAAATATGACCTTTAAAACTTTGAATACTGGTTTCATGAACTATGGAAATCATGTAAGAGAAAGGTTATTTTTCAGTAGCGAATGAAAATTATTAATATTTTGAATTTGATTAAAAAACAAGCAAAATGCATTACTATCCCAAAATACATTGCAAATCATTCTAATGATAGATTTGCTTACTAAAATCAGTTCAATTTTTTGTTTCAGTTACTTTGACAAACTTGCAATGTTGCTACCATGTGCTTTAAAATCACCTTGTAATGAATATTATTTAATAATAAAACTATTTCTCTAAAATGAATTTTATAAAAAAATAAAACCATTTCTCTTAAAATAAATTTTATAAAAAAAATAAAACCATTTCTCTTAAAATAAATTTTATAAAAAAATAAAACCATTTCTCTTAAAATAAATTTTATAAAAAAATAAAACTATTTCTCTTAAAATAAATTTTATCTTCATAAACATCATGATAAACTTTAACTAAAAATAATTTTTTCTAGAATTCTTTGCATGCAAGGTTATTAAAAGAAATAGATAAAAATATTAAAATGTCTGATTCAGCTTACAAATATACATTTTGTTTATTGCCTTAATATTTTCTTACTTTAAACTAGCAGAAATAATAAAGGTATCACTTTATGTACTAGTTTCCCGAATTAAGGAAAGCTTGTAAGAGAAAAAATAGTTTGCGGGGAAAGTACCAAATAACAAAATTAAGTTTAAGCCCTAAAAAAGATTAAGAGAAGCACAATTTATTCATTGCATACAACTGCCCATATAAATAGACAAGTCTTGAAATCAATTCATTTTTGTGTTTTCGTAATTTAATTATATTTGCAAAGTAACTGAACATTGCATTAGATACACTTTATTTAGCATCACATCAGAAATTTGTGAATAAAAACTTTATCAGTTAAAATAAATTTTAAGTTTTCAGATACATACTGTGCCATATTTAAAGGAATCACAAATTTGAGTAAAGATGAACATGTTTTAAATACTTTTTAAATCTTACTAAGTATCAAAAAAGTATACATATACAATCACTTTTTGCATGATTCCACTCAAGAAAATGAGAGATAGAAACATTCTCTGAAAAATCAATTGAAGCTTTTAAAACTAGATGATACACTCAACATGATTTACTTCAAGAAATATGATCGTTTTGCACAATTTAAATTTTAGTACGTCCAAATGTGTACAATCATAGAAAAAGTTTTGAATGTTGAACAAGATAAATGATAAGAAAAGGCAAAATTAATAAAGTAATCTAATAGACTTACACATACAATTTTTTATATCACTGTACTTACATCAAAATGTCAGAAGGAATTCTTGTATCCATTTGTGCAGCAGTTTCTTCAATTAAAGAAACCCTGAAAGTGTAAGAATGCTAACTAGGAAAAGTATCCAATGAAAACAATTTACATTTGAGTCAGATTAAGAAAACTACAGCATACACTCAAAATATTAGATACAACTTCCAATATTATTTATGATTGCTTACTAAAATAAATTTAATTTTCTATTTCAGTTACTTTAATATTCCAATGTGCTACTTCTAAGTGCTCTAAATTGCCTTGCAAATAATACTAAAGGAATTAACAAATAAAAACTATTTCACT
The DNA here is from genome assembly GCA_019974015.1 of Nephila pilipes. Taxonomy (NCBI): domain Eukaryota; kingdom Metazoa; phylum Arthropoda; class Arachnida; order Araneae; family Nephilidae; genus Nephila; species Nephila pilipes. The sequence continues at coordinate 25,613 of BMAW01077219.1, forward strand.
TAAAATTAAAATTCACTATTTAAACATGATATAATCTGCAATATTTCAAAAAATATAAATTAGTCTAGGTATTCATTTACATATAAAATATGTAACAGAACAATATGATAATTATCTCCTTCAATACTTTGTATGAAAAGGTAAATAACAGAAGTTAAAAATAATAAAGTATCTGTGTTATCTTACATATGTCTTTTATTCAATATTTTCTCTACACACATTCAGAAATAAAATCCCAAAAACTTTTGAGTACTATTTTTTTTATCTGTAGAAATTTAGTAACAGAAAGGACCTTCAACATGATAATTAAGGGATGAAAATAATTCATATTCCATTTTAACTAAAAAAAACTTCAGCTATCATTCAATGCATTGGAAAACACCCCAGTATATAGATTTGCTAGCTAAAATCAAATTTTCTGTTTTAAATACTTTATGTGATGTTTCTTCCATTAAATGACACTAATTAAAATATTAACAAATAAAAATTACTACTTTTAAAATAAGTTTAAGCTGTTAAGCACTATGATAAAATCAATCTGATTTATCTCAAAAAATATAACTTTCATGCAGATAAACATGTAGTGATACTATTATAAAATTACTTTTCACATTTTTTTATACACATGATACTATCAGAAAAGCAAAAAAGCATCAAGTTCAGGTTTACATATAGGCTGGTTGGTCATATAAAATTTTTGACACTGAGTTCTCATGCCAAACCTAGGGTGAAAATGTTACCAGTTTTGCAATTAAAACAATTTAAAAATCAAAGTCAGGATAAAGATTAAAATGAAATTTAATAAAATTATATTAATGGGTTAAGACTAATGTCAGTTGAAAAGTAAAAGATATTTGGTTGGGCTTCTCCAACCAAGTCAATTAAAGATAGTGAATAAAATTTAAAATGAACAGTGTCTTGATGAAGCAACAAGATTTGATGTTAATCAAGTTAATAAATAGTTCCTTTTCAAGTATGGTACATCACTGTTGTAGCAATATAGGCATTATGTTTTTAATTTCAAGATTCTGAAATAAAAATATTTCTTTTCTTTCTTACCTAATCTGTGAAGCATTGATTGATGTTTTCGCCAATTTTAATAAATTCCAATGAATAGAAATTTCACCATGACAATTTCTTTTAATTTTCGTTAATTTTTGGAAACAAGTGAACAGTAAAGAATTGGATAGAAATATTTAATAAAATATTCTAATGTGTGAAAACAAAGACACGTAGTTACTAAATGTCTTTTAACAGTTTAGAAACAAGAAAAATGTATTACAAATCAAAAAATTAGCTATCATTCAGGCACATAATCTAAAAGCTTAATCAGTAAATTTATAGAGTCTGAAAATAAGCCTTCCATTTTATAGCCATAATGAATCATATTTTGTTATCTCTGATAAATAATAATAAAAGAGCTTAACAAAAATAAAATTTAAGAGGAATCAATTAGAGGAGAAAAACATAACAATGGAAAAAGACAGTTCTTTCATTGATACTTTCCTATAAATGTGCTTTTCTTTGAATTGAAAATTATATATATATATATATATATATTCAATAGTTTTATGCATCTTACCAAAATAAGATAGTGTTTACAGCTTTTTTTTATTGATACAAAATTAGACCCATAAAAATTTTAAAAAATACATCTATCTGCTCACCAAATAGCTCACATAATTTTCCCTAAATACCATATTATGCAATTAAGAATTTTATTACTTTTATCTCGAAGTTTATTGTGACATAAACTTGATATATTTTTTTTACAAATTTTTTAAAAAACAACAACACTGCAATATAAAACTTTTATAGTAAGAACAATTAAAAAAAACATACTCTATAAACTTGGAAATTACAAATTCAACAAATAATGATCAATGAAAAATATCACTTTTTTATATACAAGAACTATCAAGTAAAATAAAACTATATGAGATACAGCATTGTTGAAATTTTATGATAGCAATATTATGATAATATTTTAAATCTTTAAGTGATTAAATATCTCTCACATACAATAAGGATACAATAGTAAATTTGAATAAACAGCTTAAGTCAACAATTTTTTTTTTTTTTATTAAGGTTGCATAATTTCTTCAAGTTGATATAAAATCGCTTTTTTAAATTTGAATGCAACTAATGAACATAAATTTTTAAAAATAAAATCTCTTTGGTGACATTTATCAGAGTATTACATTATTTGCTAAGCAAGTTTGGTAATTTAATGAATTTGGATTTCATGATACTTCCTTTCAAGGGTGAAAATAAGAGATGTATGCATGCAAGAAACAGCCATAAATGAATGAGTGAGAGTTGGATTTTTGGCGTAAGAGTCAAATTAGTTTATGCCACAACAAAGATCAACCACAAATGGTTCAATTATAGTATAAAATACAAATTTACTATACAACATAGAAAATATTTCCAATATTTTCCATTACAGAGAGATAAATGACAAACGGTAACTCTCTTAAGATACTAACTTTTTATGCATTACTTTCACACATACTTACTCTAGAGGCTTATTCAGAAGAGATACTTTAATATATCCTTGTACTTTAGTTTCCTTAAATTAAAGAAACTTTAAAGGGAAGAAAAGTTTTCCTGAGAAATGTTCATGGGACAATTGGTTAGCATTTTTATATAAAATATTTTAGTGAAAAAATTTAACTATTACAGAGAATTATTGATCAATAAGTTGAATTTAAACTATTAAATTCTCTTATTTCAAAAAATTCAAAATAAAGAGATTGCTTTATAAGATCTAATCCATATAAATGTGCTTTATATGGATTACTTGATATACTTGCTTTATAAGCTCTAATACAGTTTCTTTTGATAATGTGTAATACTAATATTTTGTTTACTGGATGAATCATGATAAGAGTATAACATATTAACTAAGTATAAACAGGTTAGAAGACTTCCATTACGTATATACTTAATTGTCATAAAATGCAAAATAAAATGGTAAACATGTACCATAAACCCTCATTAATCCAGGCCCTAATAAACTCGACATAGCTTAATTGGGACTGCCATTTTAATTTAATAAAATTTAGAGTTCAGATCACAAAACTTCAGGCTATGCAGTTTTGCACCAGGACTAATGACTGTGACATTCTAATTTTTATTTCATGGATTACATTATTAATCTTTTAATTCGATTAATAAAACTTAAAAAAAGTCAAAGCTTAATGAAGTCAATGAGCACATTAATTTTGTGATAAAATACACTGAAGAAAGTAGCAATGATGTGAATATTTAATGTTGCACTGAGTAGCAACATAAGGGTTATTGGCGATGGAGCTCGTAATTTTAAACCTCAGTCAAGTGATGAGAATGACACCTGAGCTGGTACCTCCCACTCCAAACTTCTATACCAGGTCATCGGAAAGATTTGGAACCTGGACCAGATTTAACATGCATCAAATTCACTACACAGTGGGTCTTTAGTGACATCAGGACTGGAACCTACACCCCGACAAAAACGCCTGAAAGTCCAAGGTCATGACCACTATGCTAACATGTCCATGAAAATAACAATGAAATTATACATAGATATTTTGAACATTTGAGGCATCTGAATCAATTAATTGTTCATGTAAATAATGCTAAATGAAGATATTAAAAGATCAGTAGTTTCTTCAAACCAATGAGCGTGAAGCGTAAGGTCAGTGATGCTGATCCTAGACCATGTTTTCAATTGTTTTTTCCGACCTGATGCATGTTATATAAGTGATTTATATTCTCTCTTTTACAATTATTATTTATTTAAAGAATGAGTATTTTTAAATGAGGCAATGACTAATTGTCATTGCCTTATTTAAAAAGACACATTCTTTTTACTGTACAGAGTGGTTAGCTAAGTACCTAGGCTCAATTGATAGAATATTTTGTTTAATCCAGACGACATAGAGCTTCAGTTAGTCTGTGTGTGGTTAATGAAGTTCTACTGTACATGTAAAATACTGTCTGCTAAATAATTTTGAAATAATTGGTAAGAAAAAAAAATTGCATCATTTTTATACATACCGATGTTGTCTAGATGACATATCAGTAGCACTTTGTGTCTCAAACTTGTCAGGTATGGCTGAGAAGGATTCTATGATATCATTGAAAAGGTCACTGCAAGAGAAGGAGAGGTTTTTTAAGAAATTTTTCCCTGGCAAATTCGTTCAAGTTTGTGCGATAAGCAATTGGTTTATTGACAATTAATGTTGTACTGAGAAGCAACCAGGAAACATTTGGTGGCAGAACTTGTAATTTTAAACCTCAGTCAAGAAACAAGATAGACACTTGAACCGGCACCTCCTTCCATAAACTTAAACAGCGAGAGGACTTGGAATCTAGCCCAGATTTAACGTGCATCAGCCCTGCTACACAGCAGGTCTTTAGAGGCATCTGGGCTCAAACCAATGACTCGGTGAAAACAAAGCAGGTCACGACCATAACTTCTAGGTTGCCGCAGCCCTGAAAGATGCCATGAATATTATGAACTATATGGATATTACGAGCATTTGAGGTATCTGCATAAATTAATTGTTCAAGTAATTAATGTTAAAAGAAGATAAAATATTTGCAGTTTCTTCAAACCAGTAAATGTGAAGAGTGTGATCAATGAAGATGAACAAGAACATTATGTTCTCAATTGTTTTCAATCTAAAATTCATTGGATTTTAATTCTTACTAGTGCAATTATTTACAATTTTCTTCTTATTTCAAATTCCACACCTTTTTTTCCCCTATACAGCACATTTAATTAAGTACCAAGGTTTATTTGATAGATTATTTTGTTTAATCTGGAAAATCTAGAGCTTCAATTAGTACAGATAATGTTCTACTGTACACATGAATTTCAAATAGTCCATTACTTACTTTGAAATAAGTGGCAATAAAACAAAACAGTAAATTACATCCTTTTTTTTTTTTTACTTCTTTTATACAAACCCATCTTTTCTAAGCGACATAAGAGTACCATTTTGCATCTCAAATTTGTCAAGTATGGTTGAGGATTAGGTTTGGTTTATTAACGTCGCATTAGAGGCAACACAAGAGCTATCGTATGGTTGAGAGAGATCATTTTTATACATACCAATGTTGTCTAGATGACATATCAGTAGCACTTTGTGTCTCAAACTCGTCAGGTATGGCTGAGAAGGATTCTATGATATCATTGAAAAGGTCACTGCAAGAGAAGGAGAGGTTTTTTAAGAAATTTTTCCCTGGCAAATTCGTTCAAGTTTGTGCGATAAACAATTGGTTTATTGACAATTAATGTTGCACTGAGAAGCAACCAGGAAACTTTTGGTGGCAGAACTTGTAATTTTAAACCTCAGTCAAGAAACGAGATAGACACTTGAACAGGCATCTCCTTCCATAAACTTAAACACAACACCAGCAAGAGGACTTGGAATCTAGCCCAGATTTAACGTGCATCAGCCCTGCTACACGGCAGGTCTTTAGAGGCATCTGGGCTCAAACCAATGACTCGGTGAAAACAACGCAGGTCACGACCATAACCACTAGGTTGCCACAGCCCCGAAAGGTGCCATTACGAAGGTGAATATTACGAACTATATGGATATTACGAGCATTTGAGGTATAAATTAATTGTTCAAGTAATTAATGTTAAAAGAAGATAAAATATTTGCAGTTTCTTCAAACCAGTAAATGTGAAGAGTGTGATCAATGAAGATGAACAAGAACATTATGTTCTCAATTGTTTTCAATCTAAAATTCATTGGATTTTAATTCTTACTAGTGCAATTATTTAAAATTTTCTTCTTATTTCAAATTCCACACCTTTTTTTCCCCTATACAGCACATTTAATTAAGTACCAAGGCTTATTTGATAGATTATTTTGTTTAATCTGGAAAATCTAGAGCTTCAATTAGTACAGATAATGTTCTACTGTACACATGAATTTCAAATAGTCCATTACTTACTTTGAAATAAGTGGCAATAAAACAAAACAGTAAATTACATCATTTTTTTTTTACTTCTTTTATACAAACCCATCTTTTCTAAGCGACATAAGAGTACCATTTTGCATCTCAAATTTGTCAAGTATGGTTGAGGATTAGGTTTGGTTTATTAACGTTGCATTAGAGGCAACACAAGAACTATCGTATGGTTGAGAGTTTAATTTTGTCCGATAAGCAAATGATCAATTCTTTATTAACACTGCAATGAGAAGCAACATGAGGGCTACTGACAACGGACCTTGTAATTTTAAACCTTGTCAACTCACAAGAGCGACACTTTATATGGCAGCTCTATCTTCAAGCTTTTACATCACACCATCAGGAAGACTTGAAAACTTGTCCAGTTGTAATGTACATCAGTCCCACTACATGGAGGGTCTAAAGTGGCATCAGGACTCAAACCTAAGATTTGACGAAAACAATCCACATCACAAATCCGCGACCATGTCCACTAGGCTATGGAAAGTGGCGATGAAACTTCTTTAAAAATTTCCAATGGCTATGGGAATACAAATATAAAAGCTAGAACAGATAAAAGAAGTGACCAAAGTCATTGTCTCAAAGGTTTCCTAGCACGTCAGTAAAGCACAGTTTCCGAGTAGCCTTGAAAGTGATGCACAACAACAGAGGTGCTCTCTATTCTCTAGATCAGCTGAATTACAGAGAGGGCAGCCAGGGTCCTAAAGATTCGAATGTGATGGAGATTATCAATCATCATCATTCAGGAGACGGAATTGAGCGACAGCTTGCCGTCGTGGACTGCTGGGAATTGTAATGAGATCTTCAGCTCTCCAATGATTTAACTTTATACTGACATGAATTACCTATTCATAAATTTTATCCTTTAATTGTTTGATATGTAGCCTTATAGAAAGGAATGAAAGTGCCGAGAGCCTCATTTGAAGTAGCCTCAGGTCTCTTTTTGCAAGTCCAGTGGTTTGTTCGCCCCAAAAATACCACAGTGGCCAGGTATCCTTGAAACACTTCGAGTTTCACCCTCAAAAGTGATTACCGCAAATATTACCAACACAGGAATATTTCCACTCTTGAGAGAGGGCTAGTTGAACCAATGGTCTGAATTGCAACTAGGGAATCGAAAAATATGACCACTCTATCAAATTTATTCTCAAAAAACAATAAATATTGCATAGCAATTTGGATATCCTCCACTTCTCCATCAAAAGGTGTTTGATATTTCCCTGAAGAAGCACAGAGGGAGAATGAGTTTGAAGACTCCTGAACCTGCAGTAGTGAAATAATCATAAAAGGAGCCCTCCATGTGCACAAGCAACTAATCAGATTCTGGGTACCCTAGAGTCAAACGTTTCCACAGCATAAGACATCAAAATATATGTAGAGTTCTTCTAAAAAATTTCAACTGAAAGACAGATTTGTTTCAATCTGTAAACTATCAAGTACATTAGATGACTTTATAACCTCCTGAATATCAATCGGAAATTCAAAAAATAGTCTAACATTCTAGACTAACTGAACAAAAGCTTTTTGAGTGTTAAGATTTCTAATATTTGTTGGACAACTAATCCAGTAAGGAATTGCATATCCAATTAATTTCTCATAAGCAACCACACAGCCATTTCTTCAATAGCTTTAAATGACTTACTACTCATCAATAAAAGCAAAGCATCAATCAGTGTTGATTTTGCGACACCAATCATGAGCCTCAGAGATTGATTTTGTAAAAGTTCCAATATTCTCACAACTGGATCACCTGCCGTGCCGTAATGAGTGGTTCACAGCAGTAAGTAATTAAAGGTAGGATAAAAGATTGATAAGTAGTACTTAAAGTTGATCTATCAAATCCCCATAGGGATCTAGCTAGACACTTTAGAACAGTCACTCTTCTTAGAAAGTTACTTGAAATTGATTCAATACGTGACTTCTAGTTCAGTTTATTATTAGAAGTCACTCCCAAATAATTAAATTTGTCAATGTGAGTAATGTAAACACTCATAAACTTTAAATTAGGGAGGAGTGCCTGATGGGTCAGTGAAAAGGACTGGATGTCAATCTCCTCTAAATTCAATCATATTATGTTCAATGCACCAATCTGATAAAATATCATGCACCCAATTAATTTTCTTTTCTATCAAGGGTTTCAGACTTAACTTTAGTGACTGTGTCCAAATGAGTGAGTGCGAGTGAATGTAAATTTTATTGGCGCAAGAGCCAGATATGGCTATGCTGCGCCAAAAAAGATTAAACTGTGGTCTAGACGTGAAGTTGAAAAAAAAGGTAAAAATGGTTGACAAGAAGGAGGGTCGAAAATGGAGAAGGATCGCTAGGGTATCCCGGGAGTGCGTCACCCATGTTTACCAAAGACAGTAAACCCCATGGGAAAGAAAAAGATCACTAAGGTGCATCGGGGTCATGATGCCCATACTTAACTGAAGAAGGCAAGTCCCTGAGGTCCCCTGATATAATCCCCAGGGACAGGGTGCCCGACTATACCCCCAGACGCTGGGTACCCATTTTAGTTGCCTTTTACGACATGCATGAGCTACAGTGAAACTATTCTGTCATCCACGGTCACCACACGGGTCACTGTGTCCAAATGACAAGATCATCAACAAGGAGCAAACAATTGACATCTATAACAGTCTTTAAAGCAAGAGCTAAGTCAATGATGTATAAATTAAATAGTGTACAACTGCCAGCTGCATCCTGATGCGGTCTTGTTTGCAGCTTATAACATTTACAGAAATCTGATCTTACAAAAGCATTCATTAATAAAAATCTTATCCCCCCCCCCTCTCTATATAAACATGTTTCCACAAACTCCAACATTAAGTAGTTTTTGATGAATTTATCTCTCTAAACGAAGTCATATGCACTTTCAAAACCAATAAAAACTGCAGTTAAAATATTTCGGTTGGCCGCAGTTTGACTAAAGTAATTAAGGTTGAAATAGGTAGGGATGAGGTAAGTAAGTTAATCTACTGTTGAGCAATTTTTAAGAAAACCAGCCTCTGAATTGATTTTTAGGTTTTTATCTTTCAGAAATCAATTTAACCAATTAAGGATTAATTTCTCCATAGTCTTTCCATGAATACTAGTGATATTGGTCAGTAATTATTGAGCATTTTACAATGAAACCATATACGAATATTATAAACATTTAAAGCATCTGCGTTAAATAATTCTTTAAATAAATAATTATAAAGGAAGATAATACATGACCGGTAGTTTCTTCATACCGATAACTGCGAAGCATGTGGGCAATGAAAATAAACCTGATTCATTATCTTCTCATTTTTTTTTTCGACTTACTGTATTAGCCCGAATGTAACATGATACCAAATTTAATGCGACACCAGAATTTTTTATAAAGCAAATAAAAAAAAACTGATGAATTTAATGTGATCCATTCATTTTACATAAAAGAATTCAAAGAAAATATAAATTAGTAAGATAAGCATTTATTTAAAATAATTAATAACACAGAATATTATTTTTTATTTATTATAAATTAATAAAAAGTTGTTACATTCCATTACCTACACCTCCAATTTAACGCGAAATGATTAGTCAAAAAGTATCAAGTTATACAAGGTGTGGCTATTAAATAGTGTGTTTGATGCTGTGAAACATTTTATTATGAATTCATACACATATTTACTTATTAGCACCTTCAATACACATCCATCCTCTATACTTACAATGCTCCAAGCAAATCTTTCATTGTTCAAAATAGAACTGGAAGTCGTCTTCTGTCAGATTTTTCAGGACATGTGCCGCTTTTCCCTTTCACAGCTTCAATGGACTCAAATCTTGTTCCTTTTAATGCAGATTTCACCTTAGGAAACAAATGGAAGTCGCAATATCTGGCGAATAAGACGGATGGTCGAACATTGGGATACAGTACTTGGCTAGAAATCTCTTGATAGACAATGCGGAATGATTTGTCCTTCCATAATTGGGTTGTTTCCCTCTTATTCTTTCATGGAGTACAGCAAGAACGTGAATGCAGTAATGTTGATTAATAGTTTGACCTTCAGGAACCCGGTGAAGGTACTCAATCCCATGGATATTGGGGGAAAAAATCATAGCTTTGAATTTTGATTTGCTTTTTCGGCTTTCGGGACATGATGGGCTCTTCCAATGCATGGATCAGAGTTTCGTTTCAGGATCATATGCATTAAAAAAAAAAAAACTCGCAATTCGGCACACGTAATTATCCTATTCAATAAGTTTGGACCATTTTCAATGGTATTCAAAGTGTCAGTACAAACATTTTTGAGACCCTCTTGTTGTTCAAACGTGATAATTTGAGGCACCATTTTGGTACACACTTTTTGCATGCTAAAATTGTTATGCAAAATTCGTCGTATGGTATCTGTCAATTCTTACAGTCTCGGCAAATGCACGAACACTTAACTGATGGTTAGATCGAGCCAGATAACTGATTTTTTCAATATTGTCATCTGTTTTTGATGTGGAAGGGTGACGCAGGGGGTGGTCCTCTTCAACATCCTCTCAGCCATCTTGAAAACACTTCATCCACTCAAAAACACGTGTATGCAATAAACATTCCTTGCCACTTACTTCTTTCCATAAATTAGGAGCTTCAGGAGCGGTTTTTTCAGTTTCACGTGAAATTTCACAATTCATTGCTCTATTGTTACACTTATCATTTTTCCAACGAAAAAAAAATTAACTAGTGAGAATGAAGGCTACAGCTATACAGATTTGTTTACAGAAGCGAGAGGCACTGTATTCGAAAGAGAAAGTTTCATACTAAACAGCCATCAGTCGCTGGTGTTTGACTCGTGCGTATTTCTGAGCATCGTCAGTTGCGTTGTGATAGTGAAGTTTATTGGTGCAAGAGCCAGATGTGCAATACTGCGCCAGACAAGATAAACCAGTGATCTAGACATTAAAACACTGAAAAAGATAATGGTCAACAAGGGTCGAAAGTACAGAGTGAATGATAGTGAAATTTATGGGCACATGAACCAGATGTGGCCATGCTGCACCAATCAAGATGTAACTGTGGTCCAGACACGAGGATAAAAATTGAAAAAAAAAAAAAAAAAAAAAAAAAGATGAAAATTGGTGGACAAGAAAGAGCGTAGAAAATAGAGAGGGATCATTAGGGTATTACGGTGGCGTGTCACCCGTGCTTTCCAAAGATAGTAAACATGGGAAAGAAAAATATCACCAGGGTGCCTCGGGGTCATGATGCCCCTACCGGTCAAAAGAAGGCAAAACCCCGAGATCAACTGATATAATCCCCAGGGGCAGGGTGCCTGGCTATACCCCCAAAAACATTGGGTACCCATTTTTGTCACCTCTTACAATATGCATGAGCTACAGTGGGACTATTCTGTAAAACCTGCTCACAACATGGGTCTCGTGAGTTGCGTTACTTAATATCTACACCTCGCATTCGGGCTAATACATATCATATAAGCAATTTATTAATTTGAATTCTTCCTAAAGAAATTATTTATTGTCTTTGTCTTATTTAAAAATATATGTTCTTTTTACTGTACAGTGTGTGTGTTTAGATATGTACTTCAGCTCATTTGTTATGATTATTCTGTTTAATCCAGACGACATAGTGCTTCAATTAGTCTGTGTGTGGTTAATGAAGTTCTTCTGTACATGTAAAATACAGATAGTGTGCTAAATAATTTTGAAATAATAGGCAAGAAAAAAAAATTGCATCATTTTTATACATACCAATGTTGTTTAGATGACATATCAGTAGCACTTCGTGTCTCAAACTTGTCAGGTATGGCTAAGAAGGATTCTATGATATCATTGAAAAGGTCACTGCAAGAGAAAAAGTTTCACTGGGAAAATTCATTCAAGTCTGTGTGCTAAGCGATTAATTGTTGATTGACGCACACTGAGAAGCAATACAGGGGCTACTGAAGACAGACCTCACAATTTTGAACCTAGGTCAAGTAACAACACTTGAATTGGCACCTCCCTCTTCTAACTTCCATACCACGCCAAAGGGAAGAATTTGGTACCTCAGCAGATTTTACGAACATCAACTACGCTACTAGCATCTTTAAAGGGAACAGGAATGGAGCCAACAATTTGCCAGGCAGCGACCATGACCATTGGGCCACCATGGCTAGGTGTGAGACAAGCAAAGAGAGGATACAAGATATTAACATTATTTTTATTGAAGAGTATACTGATATGTGTTTCACATTTTACGCAGTTCTGTTTAAAAATTATTTTCTTAAGTTTGCTCAAGCTTCTTTTCAATGCTTATTACATATATCATATTATCACAATAAGAATGTATATAAAATGGACAAGACAGAATACAAACACTTTATATTAGAATTAACTTTCTAAGAAGCTGTACTTGAGATTGCAATATTATAGATAAGTTTAATAACCTTGCAGAGAAAGGAAAACATATCACTTTCTTTTTGGTGCGAAGAAGCAAGTGATGAATAAATATTGTAAGGCATTTTTCATGTAAAATACCTCTCTTTTCTTAATTATGCTTTTTGAAATGCACAAAGTAGTCTTTTTAAATGTACAAAAAAAATTATATCTTTATGAGTATGTTAGTTCTTCATGCATTTAATTTTTCTTTGCATTTATATGAATTTATTATCAAATTAAAAAAAATAGCTTATTGCTTTAAAAATAAAGGCAATACACACAGATTTATAAGCATTATATTTATTTATGTAATTATTTTAGTTATGTTTAAGAAAATGCTTTTCTTAAGCTTGTGTGTGGACTTCAGATTTTTCAATAACTTATTTTACTTACTACATTCTCACGGTAAGAATGAATTGAAAAAGGACAAAAGGCAGAACAAAAACACTTTATATTAGAATTAAGTTAAGATATACATGAGTTTGCAACATTACAAATAGTTTTAATGAACTTGTACAGGTTGATAAATATTTTTTTTAATCTGCAAACAAATGATGAATAAAAATTACTTCCAATAATTAAGTTACAAAGTTTTCTTTTCTATATGCTTCCATTCAACCACACCAAATTCAACCAAAAATACCCAAACAATTTATATATTTTAATTCTACATATTCGTATGTTTAATTTTTCTTTGCACATTTGTAAGAATTTACCAAATTAAAAAAAAAAAGCTTATTCCTTCAAAAATAAAAGTACAATAAATAGACTGAAACATCATCGAGAAGAAAAACTAAAACAGGATAAGAATGTCATGTCACGGAACAATAAGCAGAAATAAACTATATTTTCAGATGAAAAGAAATTTTACCTCGTTATAAGCACTATTGTTCTGACTCAAAAAAGGTACAGAATGTTTCTGTTGACAAAGAGCGGGACGAACAGCAATGATTTGGGGAGTCCTTAGTCTTGATGGATTGTGCAATTAACTGCAAATTTTGGAACATATAGATTATGTTAAACATTAAGCTATGCTATATGATCATTTGATACCATTTGGACCTTTTTTTAGGTGAAGGTACCAGAAGGACAATGCTTCTAGCCAAACATCTTTATCCACCCAGGATTGATTAAAAAAAGAAAAAAAGTTAATGTTTACCCACTACCAAATTGAAGTCCAGACTTGAGCCCAGTGGAAAACCTTTGGGGTACATAACGTCGCAAAATTTATGCTGATAATAAGCAATTTTCATCGTGACTTAATAAAAGCCATAGTAAATGAATGGCACAATATTTCTGAAACTGAACTTAACCACTTGCCCGTTTCAATAAAAAACAGTGGCCACGGTAGTCTTTTGGTTATGGTCATGGACTCGAGGAAGTCGGTTTTCATTGAGTTGTTGCTTCGAGCTCTAATACTACTGAAGACCCCCAGTGTAGAGAGGCTAAAGCACATCAAATCTGTCGAGGTCCCAAGTCCTTTCATTAAAACAGAGCAGAGGTTTGGAAAGGGAGGTCAGGTGTCATTCTCTTCACTTGACCGAGGTTCAAAATTATAAGGTCTGTCGCCAATAGCCCTTGTGATGCATCTCAGCGCAGCATTAATAAAATAATCACAATCAATGAAAAACAAAGCATTTATGGTTATCAGGAAAAATGGAGGGCCAATTTCATATTAATCTTTATACTTTTTTTTTTAAAGTTGTCTTATCATGAGTTAACAGTGATTTTTCATTTATTTCTAATATTTTTGTCAACTTATTTATTTGGGTGGTTGATTTGATTCAATGGTATTGAATCTTCAAGAGATATATTGTGCCAAACCCAAGTTCAAGATTTTAGTTTATTTATTTTTCAGTTATAACTATTTAAAATCTCTCTCCATAATAAGACGTAATAAAATAAAATGGATGTAAGATAAAATAGATGCAAAATAAAATGTCATACAATTATATGAATGGGGTAAAAGCAATGACATTTAAAAAGTTAAATATGGGTGGTTGGGGATTTTCCACAACTAAGTCAATTAAAGAAAGAGTACATGATTTAAAATGTTTGAAACGAACAGAATTAAAAGCAGAGGACTAACTCAGTAGTTACACATAGAGAAATTCTACCCCAGAGAGAGATGTTTAAGTATATAAGTCTAGTAAATCCAAAATGTAAACAAGTTAAAATCACGTTTTGTTTTCTACATGAAAATAGTTTCCAGTGAGAAATAATGGATTAGGCTTGATGTCTGATTCTAAATTCTATAGATCCTACCAGTGGTTATGAATAACAGATTTTATGTGTTTAATGATATTGCGATATGGAATGGTGGGAGACATTTCATCGGTTGCAGACTTAGCAACAGCTTCAACTGTTTCGTTACTCTTGATGCCCATATGGGATGTGGTATCTAATAAAATATTTTTAATTCTATTTTTTAAAACCTCAGGTTATAAATTTTTTCAGGGTATTAATAATCAATGGGTGTGAAGCATTATTTGAATGATTCAAAAATTCTGTAATACATCCATGGAATCAGTGAAGATGATAAAACATTAATTGAAAAGAATCAAAATATTTTCTAGTGCATTATAAATGGAGGATATATCGGCAATAAAAATACCAAGCATGAAGGATGAAGTTGGAAAAATGAATTGTCTTTTAAATATGATGCACCAACAAGATTTGTTGTCTTAGAACAGTCAGTGTAAATGTGTTTAAAATCTAGATACCACTCTACGAAATTATCACAAATATGATTAAAAATGTTGTGTTCAATGTCCGAGTTCTTAAAATTCTTAAAAGGATTTTTAAAATTAAACTGTTTGTACCAAGTAAAAACTCTTCGTTCACTCTGATGACAGAGATATTAGACAATCCATAAATTATTAATACTTTTAAGAAATGGAGACATGAACAGTTTTTTTAGCACAATACAATCTGTCTGAAAATAAACTTTTGTTTGAAAAAGATAACAAATTTGAAGATGAAATTGTTGTAAAATAGTATTGAAGGGACAAAAGTTGTTTCCTGAAGTATAATGAGGATTCAAAATTATCAACATATAAACTCTTAAAAGATGAAGTTCCGAATGCTGCGGACTTAAATCATAGCGCAGTATGGCGCACGATTTTCATTTGACATAAAACTGCTTTTCTTGCTGAATTGTACTCCATGCAATCATAATCTAATTTAGAATGGATGACTGCATGATAGATAAGTAACAAGCCTGTACGGTTAGAAATTCCTGGAGAATGCCATAAAACTTTTAAATATTTAGTGATTTTTCCCATTGTTTTCAAAACTGTGCTACAAACGAAAGTTGTTTCTTTTTTTTTTTTTGCAAAAAATTAGCTCAAATTTTATTTCATTCACAATGTTAATTAAATTGATATTACAATAAATTTCAGAATCTGGATTAAGTGTCTTTTGTCGACAAAAATGAACACAAGCTGTTTTGGTCAGAGTGAAACAGAAACCGTTTGCATTTGTTCATTTGGTTGTATTGTTAATAGCCTGTTGCAGTTGTCATTCAATAGAATTCGTTTCCTTTTCCCATGCAGGTCATCAACAAAAATAAGAGCTTTTACAGCTGGAGTGTTTGATATGTTATTAATTTTTATAATACAAAGAGCAACACTCAGTACACTACCCTGTGTAACCAATTCTTCTTGAATAAAATCATCTGAAAAGGTTAAATCCACTTTAACTTAAATACTAGTGTTCTGAAAATTTTTACAAAAATAATGCCCAGGCTACCCCTTAAGTCATTATTGTATAAATCTTTCAGAATGCCATATCTCTCAGTGGGATCTTATGCCTTTTCAAAGTCGAAAAAATAGCAATTCTTTAGACAGTAAAGTTTTTGTGTGTTTTTTTAAATGGTGTTTCACCTCCATGGATGGAGATGAGGTTGATGGATTTAGGTTTTTGGATCTATGAGGGGAGGGGGTTACGTTCACTCAAGTGCACATCCACTAACCCCAACAAGGGGAGGCAGCCTGCTGGTCATCTAGCAATTACCAGGCAATGCACTTACCCCAGAGACGACACAGGAGTATAGAATTACAGCTACGGGGTGAGGATCAGTCACTTAACCCAAGGCACCCCAACTTCAATACTAACCCTAAAGCAATGACTTTGAGGTTTGAGAAGAATCCCTCAGAACTGATTACCAACTGATTGACAGAATCCATTACTAGCTGATTTACATTTGGGGAACAGCTTCAACCTCGATTTACACTTCTAAACCACACAGCTCTCACTTCAGTCATTCTTAATTTTCTTACTTATTTTGACTTACTATCCCCATTGGTGACTTTTACAATTTATATTAAGGGAAAGGGGTGAGGCCAATGTGACTTCAGAAGCTCAAATTCTCATTTTGAACTTATCATTTTAGCCAGACCTCCTAACCAAAAAAATTGAAAAATACTATCAATAAAATCAATTAGAAGCAGAAATCTGTAGAGCTTAAATTTATTACAAGAAAAACGAAACTAATATGTTTTCTCCAGCAGAAATATGTTTAACAGTAATTGTTCTTAGTTGAGACTACATAGCAAGCTGATGAAATGTTAACCAGTTCTACTAAGCATTTAAAGTATGAAGTTGAGGAAGAGAAAAAATTGTCTAAGAAAGGGAAGTTAGGGAAAATATTTCTCACTGTGCAATTTCAGAAAGAGAATTTTCATCCATAATTGACTTAGAACCTACTGTCAGGAGTGCATTAAGCAAGTCAGATGATCACATGACCCAATCGAATGGGATGAACTTCAAAACAGAACAGGAAAAATGCAATTCACTTGCAAATTAAAGAATTGGTTTAATTTGGAAAGAATGCCAAATTAAAGAAGAGTTATTATCCTCTCATTAATGAACATTTATATCATAATGGAAAAATATTAGGAAAATCTGTTTATTGGTTGGTTTTGCCGAAGAATAAATTATCTTTAAAAAATTATCTTAAAAAAAAAGAAGAATTATTATTAATTATTTAAAATCAGAGCATGAATCAATTTTTTCCAATTACATGGGAAAGAAAAACAAAATAAAGAATCCAACATTCTTTTTATTGGCAGGAGATGGCTCAAGAAAATCAACAATTTTGAAAAATTTACATACATTATATACAGAAAACTTCTGAAAAAAGTGCATTTTAAATTGAAAATCCAGTTTTCAGATCAAGCTTGCCACTTAAAATGACTATTGATATTATGGACCTATTGACTCACCATCAGCAAGGAAATATAAGTATATACTTTGTTACATGGATCAACATTCCAATAACAGGAAATTATTCTTTAAGAAATATTTATGCAACTAGAAATATTTATGCAAACTGGAAAATTAAATGTGATAGCTAGGGATCATGGGTCAAACTCTCATCTTCGTTTCTCAATTGCAGAATATTTTGAAAGCACAATCTAGTGGAATGATTTAACAAATTCATCAAACAAATGCTTCATCATGTGATACAAAGTGATTCAACAAACTGCAGAAAGTATATTCCCCACCTAATATTTGCTAATCGAGAAGTTCCGCATCATAAACGCAAGTCTCAGCATTTCAACTAACGTATGAAAGAGAAGCGAAATGTCCATTGACTGTATTGAAATCTTCATAGTTTGGAGACATTCAGATTTCTCAAAACATGAAATAATCTGCAATTGATTACGAGTAAAAAATAACCACCAAAAAGCTGTTGAGTAAGTTTTTCTAATTTCCCAAGAAGATCATTGCAAAATACTTTAATCATCCAACATTAACTGAAGAACTTAAAACTGTTGAATTATTATACCTTTTTATTCCTCACAAACTGTACAGTAGATAAACTTTCTCACGTGAAGTAATAGAGAGAATTCCACCTCACTCATCCAAGATGAAATTACCAGATCAGTAAATATATCATTGCCATGTAAAAAAGATAAAATAAGAAGATTTCAAACAACAATTCAGTCAATAGGAGTAATGTTTGAAAATGAAGAATTAGGGAAATAAATACTATAGTGAAGGATAGACTTCTCTTTACCTGTACAGAAGGAATAATTAAAACGGAGGAAAACACCCATACAATGTTTTAGCCTACCACAGACATATATTTACTTCATAAACATCAAGAACTGCTTGTTAATTAAATTGAAAGTTACCAAAGTAGAAAACCATAACATGCGATTACTATAAATATGGAGAATAAAAACCTTATATTTACCATATACCAGAATCTTTGAAAGAAAAGAATGTTGAACAGGTTGGAGAATACTACTGCTAGTTCACATTTCAGTTGTAATTGTGATCTATTTATGACATTTCAACAGAATTCTGGGATAGAAATGAAAGCTGCTATTAACAGGATGACACATGTGAAATTCTCGGCAAAGGGAATATAACTTTTAATTGTAAAAATCAAGGAAGGACTCAAACAATTACTCTTGCTGATGTTTTATATTCACCCAGGCTTCAACATAATTTGATGGTGGGTCACCGCATTGAGGCAAGTGGATCCTATTTCATAGGGAAGAATGGGCGAATTGACATTTTTTCTAAAGAGGGAAGAAAGCTGTTTTCAGCCAAACAAAATAATGGTCTTCGAAAAACAGTCTGGAATTATGGTATAAACATTATTGTCATATTAATAAGGATTATATTTTGAAGACTATAAAGAATGTTAGGAAGAATAAAGAATGTTAATGTAAAGAATGTTAGATTGCCACCATTGAAAAATCAAGAATTAAACTGTGAGCCGTGCTTAATTCGAAAAGCAAAAAAGGTTTTGTTTAAACCAATAGGAAAGATTAGAACATGGAAACCTTTAGAACTTTTACATCTGGATGTCGCGGATCCGATCCAAACAATGTCAAAAGGTGGTAATTGGTATTTTTTAACTATCATAGATGATTTTTCTAGAAAGGTATGAGTATATTTATTGAAGGAAAAATCGGAAAGTTTTTAGTAGTTTTATAAAATTTAAAATAGAGCCAAAAGGTTTACCGGTAACAAAATTATTAACACTCATACGGCATGGAATTCTGTCTAGGGTGTTTGAAAGGGTTTGAGAAAGTAAAGGTATCAAACCTGAAAGGGCAAACATGCATACTCCTAAACAGAATGGAGTTGCTGAATGTTTTAATTTAATAGCAATGGATAGAGTGCAAACTATGCTTAGGGATTCAAAATTAGAATAGGAAAATTGGAGTGAGGCAGTGATATGCTTCACATACATTTAGAATCACGTAATGCATAAGCATTCTGAAAAAATCCCATTGAAATTGTATGGTGGAAGGGTACCAACCATACAACATTTAAGAACTTTGGGATCAACAGTTTTTGTAGGAATTCCAAAGCAATTGCCAGATTGGTAATTGTTTTTTTGGATTACGTGTCGCTGATATAATGTCATTCCTCACATCAGGCAATGAGGAATCAGGAATTTGCATTTGACATTATATTCTGTTATGTCATACGAAGTTAATTTTCAGATTAGATACAGATCCTTTACTGTCAAGTTGATAGTGTCGAATGCAAATTCCAGATGTATATAAAGAGGTGAACAAAGTTACTATTAAGTCTTTGCTGATACTGTAATGAGACTGATGCTGATCAGAGTTATGTAAATAAACCCGATTTTAGAAATCAGTGTCTGTCTCATTCTGCAGGTGGCATTAACTATTATCAAGGGCCAACTCAGGCCCATCAACAATCATGATGGACACTCGTGTGCGGGTCACATGTCTGATGGTTGATAATGATGAATCAGGCACTGTGACAGCTTTACTGAAAATCCCTCTATCCTCCCAATCAGCTGTGGCCCTAGATCGACCGCTACTGTCATGACACTAAAATCTGCCATTGTGCTCCCATTCTTGCCAGCATCTTCTAATCGCTGCATTGCTTCAACCCATATGACGAGCGATTATCCCATTTCCCTAACCTGCCTCTTTCCATCCAAAAATATGATCTATTTCAAACTCTGACAGTTGCTCATAATGAGCTTGAATCCTGCGGCAAGGCCTTTTTTCCGTCATTGAAAAGTATCTTAAATTGCAATGCAACAGAAAATTTGACAATCAGATTGAGAATTGCTTCTTATATACACCTGCTGAGTGCGTAGTTCTGATGTGCGGTAGTTCCCGCCATTCATCATTGGACACCAAACTTTAATCATTTGCATGTTTGGTCCAAATGTCTTTGCACATGAAATTTCTTTACAATCGGGCAACTCCTTCTTGGTGTGTTGTTGTTTGTGTTACAGAGTGTATTTTATTTATTATTTTAAAAGAATTAATACTTCATGGGAAAAAAAGGTGATGTGGTGTTTCAAAATGAGAATATGGGGTTTATAATATTCCCCCCCCCCTTTTTCCTACCTCCATAATAAACACATGATTAATTTTTTACCAGAAATCACTATCATGTAGCATATATACTTAAACTTTACAGAAAAGGCTAATTTCCAACTCTCATGAGGTGAGGAATTATATACCCATAAGAGAATATTTTAAGAGAATCTTTAAAAAAAGATTTATATTTATATCACAAAATCAGAAATCTATGTCAAAGGCTATACAATTTTATAATTAATGAATGATGAGTGCATTAGTAAGTAGATTTTAAAAATTCTTCAATAAAAAATTTCAATTTGCAACATCATTTATTGAAATAATTAAAGTTTTTTAAACACTTCATTTACTCACTAATTCCTTACTATTTCATGTATTTATGTAGTGGGACAGTTAAAAAAAATTGTTTTCTACAATTATTTGTATGCTGAAGTAAATAATACATAATATTTAAAAAATAATAAAATAGCTATTTCTGTTTTCATATACAATTTGTTTATGGTCATATTAGTACTTACTTCAAACTGCCAGAATAATCATTCTTATTACTTTGTGCACTGATTTCTGGATCTGAAGCATCCCTGTAAGAAAAGAATGTTTAGCAGATAAAAGTATGCAATAAAAATGATTAATGTTTCGTGTCTTATTTTCGTGCAATATTTCTAGTGATTCTGATGTGGACATTTTGTCAGAGACTGATAATTCAGGACTTTGCATTTCTCTACACTTCAAGAATTACCACACTCGGTCTTCACTTTAAGTTTGTTAATTCTTTTAAATAGACCTTCTTTGTGTATTTTTTTGTTAATTTTAAAGTTTATTGATGTATTTTCTCAATAAAAGTTCAGAATAATTTCAATATAGCACTTCTAAAATTATTTTTCAAGATAAGCACTTTTTTAAATACATTTTTCTGTACATTAAAGGGAAAAGATCATTAAAAATGTTAATTTTAAAATATAAAACTGCTTCAGTAATGATCTAAAATGTTACCAAAAATTATATCATTACAGAGAAAACTTTTTTGTGATTTTTTTAAAGATAAACTTAGCAATGCAAAACCCCCATCCTATGAAACAGTTCCTTTTGACCCTCCTCTGTTTCGAAGGAATGTCCTAAGCAAAGGCATGCTGTATCGAGAGGGTAAAATATGATGATAAACTTCAGATGATTTATTCAAAAAATATTTTTTTCATACACAGATTAATTCAAGTATACCTGAATGAGTAAAATTAGATAAATATTTTTCTAATCTAGAGAAAAATAAATTCAATAAAAAATTCAATTGGTAAAGTAGTTTTTTTTAGGTTTACAACATGAATTTTGTATAAAGCTTTACACATACTTACATCAAATCGTCAAAATCAGCATCCATATCCTTTTGTACATTGGTTCCTTGATCTGAAGGAACTCTGTAAGAAAAATAATACTTGACAAAAAAAAAAAGTACTCAATAAAATAATTCATGTTTGTGCCAACAAAAAAAAAAAAGATCTATGTACACTATGTATCTCTTACAAGTGTGAAAACAAATGCCTGCTTAGCAATTTCAAATTTCAGTTTTTGTTATTTTAATATACTCAACAAAAACAAAAAAAAAAAAAAAAAGGATCAAAATTAAATGGTTAACTGAAAGCATATACACATGTCAATTGTAGTGCTAGTCAATGGAGATCTGTACTCCTCTAACTGATAAGTTCAGATTTTATAAGCATTAGACTCAAGATTATTGGCTAGGTGGGAGTAGGAAATCTGGTATTATCCAAGTAATATCTGTGAAAGAGATAGATTAGAGGAGTCTGGAGTATATTTGAGGGTAGGTAATATTTGGATGGTTGCACTGACCTGTACATCATCCCAAGAGGTGCAGTTAATGTTCTATTATATAAGAGGCATTCTTGATCAAATTTTGCTTCCTTACATAGATGCAATGCATGATTGCATCCTACAAGATGATAAAGTTACACAACACAGAGTTTGGTTGATTGAAATATAACCTTCGTCAGGAGATTATTGTGTTCATAATTTTGAAAACATTCTCCAGATTTGGACCCAATAGAGAATGTTTTGGATGCTCTAGATAGACATATTACAGCAATTAACCTCCTCCTGTAACATTTCAGGGTCTTTAAACTGCCCTGATGAAGCAATATGTTTCAAAGCTAATTATGTTAATTGACATTAACATTTTTAACATGGAACAACAAAGTCATGGTCATAAGATGATTATATTCTACATACAAACTATCACATAATGAATCTTGACACTATGTTTTAGTATGTTTTTAATTTACGTATTTTTAAGACAGAAATAAACCTATTACTTTTTTTTCTTGCTTAACCTGTGAAGCATTGATTTATGTTTTTGACAAATTTCAATAAATTCCAATGAGTAAAAATTTCACAATGAAAATTTTTCTGATTTTTCATTAAATTTTAGAAATAAGTTAATGATAAAGAATTTCATAGAAATATTTAACAAAATACTCCAATGAATGAAAAAAAAATTACTTAATATTCTTTAAAAAATTTAAAAGAAGCAAAATGGATTAGAAATTTTTAAAAAATGATTTCTCAATTATGATTACATAAGCTAAAAGTTTAATCAATAAATTTTTACAAGACATTAAAATCTGAAAATAGCCTTCAGTAGTCTAGCTATAATGAAACCATATTTTATCAACTGAGCTAAGTGTTTAACAAAAATATAATTAGAATGAAAAAGACAAATAATAAGTGGGAAAAGATAGATAATAATTTATAATTATTATTGATTAACCATGAAATTCTCCAAATTTAAAAACTTCAAAATTAAGAGATTCACACATATTCTTCTTAGGATCTATTCCAGTTTCTTTTGATAACTTGTAACACTTTGTTCAGAATACCAATATTTTGTTTACTAGATGGACAATGAGAAAAGTATAACATAATAAGTATAAAGTTGTTAGAGGATTTCAATTTAATTTTAATTAACAAAAAAGTATATTTATCCCATGCTTTTTTATACATACCCATCTTTTGTAGACAACATATCAGAAGCCCTTTGTGTCCTAGATTTGTCAGGTATCATTGAGAAGGAATCTATGATATCATTGCAAATGTCACTGCAAGAGAAGAAGAGTTTTTCTAGGAAACCTTTAACTGGAAAATTGGATCATGTTTGTATCATAAGAAAGAGAGGGCAGAAGATGAAGAAATTCTTACTTTGCTATCACAGAGTATTATTGATATCAACATTTATTCAAATTTTATGCAGTATATTTAAGAAAATACTTTTCTTAAGATTTCTCAAGCTTCTTTTGATACCTTATATCATTTACTATATTCTCATTTATAAGGAAATGACAAAAGATGAAACAAACACTCTTCCCACATATAACAATAACACTATTTACCACTCTAAACATGCATGAGTTTGCACCAATACAAATAGTTTTAATGAAATTGTACGGTTGGATTTTTTTTTTTTTTGTATATAGAAATAAATGACAAATAAATGTTGTAAACAATAATTAAGTTACAAAGGTTTCTTTTCTTAATATTTCCACTCAGATAAATTATTATTTAGTATACGGGCTATATGCTTTATTTCATATGCAAGTAGTCTTTTTAAATGTACCAAACATAAGGAAATAATTCATATTGATTTGTTGAATATTTTAATTCTTCATAACATGTGTTTCATTTTTCTTTGTATTTGCATGAATCGATTACCGCATATTTAAAAAAGAAATAGTTTACTACTTTAAAACTAAATGTAATATACACAGTTTTATAGTGTTATTAGAAACACTAACAGAGCTTAAAATTGCTGGAAAAAATTTCTTTGACATGATTCAGATTTTTTTAACTTTCCCTGGAGAAACACATGGGCTATTTGCAAGAGATCTCCCAATTTTGAACTGGGATCAATGGTGATATTCTTTTAATCAGAAGTCAAAAATTTGTGGATACTTACTACATGGTTACAAAATGTACATGCCTAGAGGCTCCCAGATCACTGTCATGCCTAGAGGCTCCCAGATCACTGCCATGTGTAGAGGCTCCCGGATCCCTGACATATCTAGAGGCTCCTGGATCCCTGACATGTCTAGAGGCTCCCGGACCACTGCCACGTGTAGAG
>BMAW01077219.1:54583-112378 GCA_019974015.1 Nephila pilipes
CCGGATCTACCGCTATGTTCAGAGACTCGACCGCTACGGTAGAGGCTCTCGGACCACTGCCATGTTCTAAAGGCTCCTGACCACCGCTACGCGTAGAGGCAGCTCCCGGATCCCTGCCAAGTGTAGAGGCTCCCGGACCACTGCCATGTCTAGAGGCTCCCGACCACTGCCATGTGTAGAGGCTCCTGATTCTCCCCATGTGTAGAGGCTCCCGGTCCACGCCATGTAGTAGAGTCTGAATCGCCATTCTGGGTCCTGACTACGCCGTTAGAGGCTCCGGACCACTGCCATGTGTAGATCGGTCCGCCATGTGAGAGCTTCACGGATCCCTCACCAAGTGAGGCATGCCACTCCACGTGTCAGGGTTCGGACTCCCAGAGGCTCCTGATCCCCGTGGAGGTCGGCCACTGCCTGTTGAGCTCGACACTCCATCTGAATCGCCCTGCTACGTGTAGAGGTCCCCGGACCCTGCCATGTTAGAGGCTCCGACCACTGCTAGTGGTAGAGGCTCCTGGATCCTGCCACAAGTTCAGAGGCTCCTCGACCATGCCGTGCTCCAGACCACTCCATGCTAGAGGCCCTGATCCCTGCCATTGTAGAGGCTCCCTGATCCCTGCCATGTGTAGAGGCTCCCCGGACCACTGCCTTCAGAGGCTCCCAGACCACTGCCATGTGTAGAGGCTCCCTGATCACTGCCATGTGTAGAGGTTCTGACTTGCCTGTCTAGAGGCTCCCGACCACTGTCAGCTAGAGGTCCCATCCATGGAGAGATCCTGTCCCGCCAGGAGTCCGGATCCCTGCCATGTGTAGAGTCCCGGTCTCCATTGCTGGGACCACTGCCAGCAGAGGCCCACCCCCTCTGCCATGTCTAGAGGCTCCCGGACCACTGTCATGTCTAGAGGCTCCCAGATCACTGCCACGTCTAATGGTCCCCTGATCAGAAAAATCACTGCAATAAATGAAGATCTGTTTGAGAAAATTTGAAACAGTGTATGGAATTTTTTTTTTTATTTTTCCTTTTCTTATACCAAACAAATGCTAGCAGAAAATATAACTCACATTTTAAACAATTATCATACTTAAATAAATGTCAAAATTGGAAATTCACCAACAAAATTATTTCTAGTTTCTTTTCATACCTTTGCACAGTCACCATAATTCTTTCCATCAAAATAATAATAAGAAGAGAGGAATGCAAAACAGAAAATACATACTTATAAATTTTATAACATTTCAAACAGGTTTGACAATACTGCATATGTACAACTAGATGTGTATTGTATTTTTGGCTTTTTAAGCAAAAACAAACGAAGAGTAAACAAAACTATTAATAACTTAATAGAAATATGATCATAAAATAAATAATTTTCTTCATTTATTGTTGTATATGTGACATAATTAGAATACTCTAAGAATGTAATGCATCATGCTATGTATTATTGTTGAGCAAAAATTGTAGACTTTTTTGGTTAAAAAAAAAAAAAAAATTTTTTTTTTTTTTTGTTTTTATAAACAAATAAGTTTAACTATAGTTTTAAAGTCATACCATCTAAAAAATTTGTATTACATATTAAGTATTAAAAAATCACAATTTACTTTAGTTGTTCAAGAAATGAGCAATATTGTAGTCAGAAACATGAATCTCAGAATCTACAATGAAAAAGTACTTTTCAGTTTAGAAATTCTGAATATGTACTTTATGTTAAAAATAGGATCCTCATCACAAAACATGTTATTTCAGATAGCTACGTTTGAGAGCCAATGGAATGTGTTTACTGTTGTGGAAACTATTTGAATCTCAAAGAATCAGATGTTCAATTCTATAAAATACATTTTGTTCATAATAAAAATCAGAGCAAGGAATTTTTATAAGGGTATTTTTAAGAAACATAAATGCCCCATTACGTAGCTTTTACGCACATGAAAACTGAAATACTAATTCATTAGTAATAGTGCAGCTAAATAAAAATGTAGAGTAGAGAAAAAAAAAATAGAAAACCATTTGATTGAAAAAGAGGACATTATATTCATATATAATCTGATCAAGAATGCTTTCAATTAAAAAGAGAAATGATAACACACAGCCAAGGTAAACAATAACAACACAACATTTTTATATTTACTAATATCTTCATGGGAAACCAACTAGATCAGTTGATCAATTCTTACACGATTAGGAGAAAATATTCATATCTTGATAAGAGCCAAAACCTTCTTTTTTTTTTTTTTTTATTTTACTTATCTTTTGATTTTTCAAGAAGGAAAAAAGAAGAAAAAGAAAAATTGATTATACCACATCATTTTTCATAGGAATATATGTGTGTGTGTGTTTGTGTTTAAAAATGTAAATATGGTGTTCATAGCATTTTCTTTTCATCCTTTTTTTTCCCCCTTACTCTCAAAATTTGTCACTATTAATATTTTATGCTAGGAATGGCAAACAATTTTAATGCATACTTAAGCTTTTCAGCATGGGGAGAAGAATAGATATATCCACAATACAATAAATAAATAAAAATAAAGCTTTAAGAGAGAAACCTTTTTTTTAAAACTTCATTTAAATTTGTGTTACAGTATAACAAAACAATCTCTAATGTGGTACAGTTTCAATACAATTAATACTTTATATGTACACTAGTTAGTTAATTTAAATGCTCCTTTAACATAAAATTTCAAGTATTAAAATTTTTATTTAAATATTTAAAATTGTATTAAATATTTTTATCTACTCACAATGGACAAATAATTAGCCATAAAACAGGAATGTATTCATGAAATGGAACTTTAATGTTTAAGTATAAATATATTATAGAGCACTGTAAGCATAAACAATGAAGGAACTTTAGAAACCATTATTAGAACACTTAAAATATTAATTACTGTATTGAATTTTTCCCCACAAATGATTTTTCAATATAACAAATAATACTGGTTTACAATATGAAACCATTCATAAACACATAACTTCGATTTTAAATCTCCATCCACAGTAGGACTGTTACTACAAGCAACTTGGAAGTTCAGCTACAACTGAAGTCTCATCACTTATTAGCAAAAGAATTTTGTAAACTTATTTGTTTATGAAGCAGTGTTTCATTGAATTTCACAAATGCCTCATTTCAATTAGCACACCTTTTGCTGAAAAGATTTATATGTTCCTAAATTACTTTATTGTTCCTGTTACAATTCACACACATTCCATTCTCCAAAATTAATATATTCTCTAGTAACTGGTGAGAAAATACTATTATGCAAGGTTTTTTTTATACTGCAATTTATAAAGTACTTTTAAAAAGAGTAATGAAACTTTTAAATTTGTTGATTTTAAATTTTTAATGAAATTTACACAAAAATATTATTACAAAATTAAGTTTGAAAATTGTAACAATAATTTACTATTTAAAACATTGAAAAATATAGTGTTTTCTGCATAAATTTGCTTGTATTTTTTCAAATATTACATATTTTCAAAATAAATTGGCACATTGCATTTAACTTTAAAAACTAATGATTAATACGTTTTAAATCTCAAGTATTTAACTTTTGTAATTTGAATATAATCACATCTGTCTTTCTCTTTCCATACAGAAGAGTAAACCTGCATTTGCAACTTAGCTATGGTTGTGCAGTAAATTTTATAACAGTGCAAATCGGTTTAATAAAGTTTTAGGACTGAACCCAAATACCAGTATTACAAGTTGACTACCAAAGAAGCTTATTTTTTAAAATCATAATTATGTGAGACCCAGGGGCAGTGACATTCATTCCCTCACCATCAGTAACAGCGAACTTAGCAAAGAAATCTGTGATTTTGTTATAATAGTCTCCGACATGGGCCCGAAAACCCAAAGTAAAATTAAGAATAAGTTACTAATTTTTCTTTAATGGTATTAATGAAAGCCAAATTATTTCTGTACTCTGCAGAAGCAATATTGATGATAAACTGTTGGAATAAACAGAAACTTTGAAGTTATGAGAGACGGCCCACAAAATGGCAAATCCGACTGCTGAAAGCTTGGCTTAGAAAATTGAATTATAAGAATTCAGTTTAAACATGAAGACTCTATTTAGGACACATTGATGGAAGACACATATAGCAAACTCAGTTTGGGATCTGATCCCTGATCCGTCAGTGTAAATCTCGCACTTAGAGGGACT
Organism: Nephila pilipes; assembly: GCA_019974015.1. NCBI lineage: Eukaryota > Metazoa > Arthropoda > Arachnida > Araneae > Nephilidae > Nephila > Nephila pilipes. The sequence goes on from BMAW01077219.1 coordinate 58,742, forward strand.
TGAAAATTTGTTAAGAAAAAAATTTGTTTTTTAGGATGTACAGGTCTCAGTGAGATATTTGAGTCGAACGTGATATTATTAATCAGGTGAAGAAAGTTGGAATTATGATGCTTCTACATTTAACATTTAGAAAAACAAAAATTTAGGGTAAAATGAATATGGAGACCCCTGGCAATCATCTGCAAAGCAGCAGTGGGAGACATCCTTTGGCCTTGGTAATTTTTAAAAGATAAATTCTCTTAATGGAGTTTAACTTGCTAACTTGCAAGGAGTTTATATCACCACCCTAAGCCTCAGCACAATACAAAATAATAGGTTCTATAAAATATAAGTAGCATAGTTTATAATTTTTGGAATTGAAAAAAATGGAAGGAAACCCTAATAAAATTTAAAGAAATATTATAAATTTTTTCTTTAAGATAATTAATTTGGAGTCCAGGAGAGCCAGCAGTCAATCAGAATACCAAAATATTTATAAAATTTACAAATTTTCCATGCAGGAATTGTTTAGTTTAAGAATTGGGTTTCAACTGAAAATGCTGACACCACGAATTCTGTTGTTTGGATTGATGGGCATCTAAACACAACCGAGGCAATTTTCTCAATCCAGATCTCCAACCTTAACCATACCAAATGTTTAGAAATAAAACCAATTAAAATATTGGAAGTATCCCCTAGGTCTCTTCTCGAATTTCTGGTGGAAATAACTATCAGATTATCCATAAAAGCTTGAACTAAAAAGTTTCCGCATTTAGTATCCAAAATAGAATTAAAATATAAATTCCACAAAATGATGCAAGCATCAAACTCTGAGTAATTTGTTTTGGGTAATCAAATACTTTATCATAAAATTTTTAGAAAAAATATGTTAATTTATTAAGTAAGACTCTTAATGCACCCTTAATATTGATAAAAGTAACAGCACCATGTTCTGCAGATCTTTTTGCATTTGATATACGAAACCAAACGGAAAATAGCATTATCACAGCTAAAATTTTCTTTCTAACCAAATTGGAATGGATGAAAAATATTGCTTTGATGAATCCGGAAATTTAATCTATTAACAAGAGGGCTATTGGAGATTGACTTCATAATTTTGAACCTCAATCAAATTATGAGAATGACACCCGAGGTAGCACATTCCTCTACTAACTTCGAAACAATGCCAATGGAAAGACTTTGAGCCTTGACAAATTTAAATGCATCAGCCCTATCTACATGGCAAGTCTTTAGTGATATCAAGGCTCGAGCATACCACTTGGCCAAAAAACACTGGTTTGAGTTCGTGACCATGACCACTTGTCTAATGTGATTGCTATGACACAAGAAATTTTAAATATGCAAAAAATATTTTAATACATAAAATTATTCACTATCAACAATAGCGAGTGAAAAATTTTATATAAATCGTTTTAAATACTAATTTAATATTAGAGGACCTTTTTTTATACACAAATCTTTTAGCAAAATGTTACAAAATGAGCAATTTGCATCAATTTTTTGTAAGAATGCAAAGGAAAAAACTGTAATTGTTTGTGTAAATTTGATTCATGTACAAACATATATAATCACAGTTTGGTTCTTTCAGAGACATTAACAAAGATATAAATGTTATCTCAATATGATAATTACAAAAGTATCCTTTTTTGATGACAGCACATATAGGACCGGATTCGCCCCCCCCCCCCCAACAGAAAAATAAGAACATTAACATCGTACTTAAAAGCAACAGAAGCCCCATTATAATTACAAAAGTAAATAATAATAATAAAAAAGATTTTTAATTATATTTTATATACTTACTCATGATGTTCAGGATACAGATCAGTACTGACAATAATCTCACTCCTTGGCTCATACTTAAAAGATATTTTCTTATCTTCATTTAATTTCAACTGAATAAAATTCTGCACATGGGTTACTTTTATATATCCAGCACTCTTTTTAACCAGCTCTTTCGCATAAGTCTTGATAAACCTGTCACAGTTATAAATAAAATATGCAAGTTAAAATAACTACATTGTTAAAAGTCAAAAATTACTTTTCTGTAACATTTGGAAAAGGTGATTACGATTTTTATAATAGTGTAAAAAAGTATTTGTTAAATATTAAGAAAAACATATGAGTTAATCCTAACATATATCTGTGAAATCTAAATGTGATACAAATTGATTTCTTCTCACACAATGGAATAGAAATTACTAAAACATCAACTGCATGTAATATTAAAATTACTCTTTTTTGAATCTTTAACCTTTTGTGTGGTCTTGAAAAATATGTATTTTTTAATGCCTTTTACAATAGATGGCACACATGTGATGTGATGGTAACTTTTAATGGTGCAAAAGCCAGATATGGCTATGATGCACAAAACAAAGTAAAACTGTGATCTCGACATTTGAAAAAATTTTAAAAGATTAAAATTGGTTGACGAGGTCGAAAATAGAGTGGGATCGCAAGGGTATTTAGGGGGCATTTCCCCCATGTTTAGCAAAGACAGTAAACCCCATAGGAAATAAAAAAGATCTCTAGGGTACCTCATGTCATGATGCCAATATGTACCTAAAGAAGGCAAGCTCCTTGAAGTTTCCCTACCAGGAGGACCTATCTCCAAATATAATCCCTACGGGCATAGCGCCCAGCTATACCCCTAGACACTGGGTGCAAATTTCAGTTGCCTCGTACAACATTTACGTTGGGACTATTCTTTCACACCCGGTCACCACACAAGTGTAGATAGTGCACACAGTAGCTTTCAGTGATATGGTCTCAAATTACAGCAATGTTAAATAGCCTAAGAATATAGCTTCAAAGAGTAATCTATAAGCACCTAAGTCACTTACGAGGAATTTATTACTAAAGTGAAATTTTTATGTATTGACAAGGGGGTATTGATATTCAGGGAAAACATTAAATAATGGTACACAAATCACAGAAAAAAGAAAAGCAATAGGTTCACTTTCTGTCTTCAAAACACACAAAATGTAAACATACCATGAAACTTATCTTAGTTTAACATGAGATCACTTTTAACAGCTTTCAGACATAACATTGACGTTATGGGATCAAAATGATGCTTATTAACTCAGATGGCAGTACTCACAGCAGTACCATTACCAGTATCCTACTGAGATTACTTTTCTGGCATATGTATATGTTATATATTTTGTACAAAGATTGGTTTATTTTTGGAAAACTGTGTACTTTAAAAGTAGAATGATTCACAGCTATATCAAAACAAATGCTATATTGCACTATCACCCAATTTTAACCAATCAAGTTTTTTTTTTTTTTTTGGTGAAATTAATTTTCAGAATTCTCTAATTTTAAAGCAAAATATCTTAAATACACAATACTTACACATTTAGTTGATTTTGGTTTCCTACCTCAAACCTAAAATGAAATTCATAATAAAAATTGAATTAAAGAGTAAATTAAGATAAAAATAAAAAAAAAATGTTAATCTTCTTTTTTAAAATTACATTTTATAAAAAAATCAATTTAAGACATGAAATTCTGCACATAAAATAAAACTATAAGTTTCCATTAAAAACCGTTCATTCCCTCTTCTCCACATCAACAGTTTTTAGTATTTATATTTATTTCAATCTAAAAATGAAGTGCAACCACAAGCATGACATAAAAATTTTGTAAAATATATTACAATAAAAATATCTGTTTAACCTATGATAACAATCAACTTAATTAGTAATGTTTTAAAAGATTAAATATGTAACAAACCTTAAATTCTTCTCCTGTGAAATTTGTGAGTAACTGAAAATTTAAATTTTGTAAGGACTTACATTTTGTTGTAAATTACTTTCACAGAAGTATAAAGCCAAATCACTTTTAAATTAAAAATTACTTACTTCAATTACTTTCACAGAAGACAAAAGAAAATAAAAGGAAGACATGCAAGAACATGTTTGTCTTTCTAAAATAGCATGTGTATAGTCCAACTGATCTCTTACCTCAACTTACACAAATGGCTAATAGCAGAATCTCCTAGTTTTAAAACTATATAAGGCCAAATGATGAGAAGACACAAGAGATAGTATTCAAACTCTCCACATAATAAAAGCAAGATCTTTGAAGTATAAATAAATTTAACAAGCCATACTTTTATCAAATAATCTTTTATATTATGTTTAAAATATAATTTTTGTGTGCATATTGTCAAATAAGAAAGTTATGTAAATGAATAAAAATATGTCTCAATTTCAAATGTTCACTAAGTAAAAATTTCAGGAAACTTATAATATATAATTCAGGGTTTTTTTTTTTTTTCACATTTTTGAAAAAATTGAATTTTTACATCACTTATTCATTATCTATACCAAAGTATTTCCGTCATTATGCCTCTTTATTTAATGCAAATTAGCAATAATTTTTCGAATACCAAATATTTGAAACCTTCCTTAAACATTTTCTCTTTTACACATTTTTTCCATTATGAGGTAGGATTCAAAAGTTCCTGGATTGAGACTACAATGCGAAAAAATTTTGTAGTAGAGCACCTATGATAACCTTTCTGCATTACTGCATTCACTCCCTTTTCTAAATGTGGTTTGACCCCAATCACATGGTTGGTTGTATTTTATAGACGGATTAATTTAATAACCAATGATTGAAAGAAACGACGTTCAGAAAATGAATACCAAATTTTGCTTGGAAAAGAGTATTATGGAGACATATGAAATGTAAAAGCATCTTTACAGCAGTGATACATTATCTTGAATGCAAGCTTTTAAGTGGCATCAATGTTTCAGAGAAAGCAGAGAAAGTGTCAAAGATGATGAATGCTCTGGATGTCAGCAGACTTCCCGTGCCACTGAAAACGTTAAAACGGTTTCTGCGGTGGTACAAAAGAACAGGCTTCAAACAATAGCGCAAATAGCAGAATCAGTGAGGACATCTGAGGTCATATTCAATGCATATTGACAAAGGATCTTAACATACGTAGGGTGAGTCAACACATCGTTCCCCACATGTTAAACAAAGACCAAAAGGCAATTCAAATGGATAACACTTGACATTCAAATGGATAACACTGATCCTTCCTTGTCACTGACTTTCTTGCAAAAATGAAAACAACTGTTTTGCCACATCCTCCTTACTCCCCTGATCTTGCCTTCAGTGACTTCAGCCTATTTTCTGAACTTTCATGTCACTTGAAGAGTCATCAATTCCAATTTGCAGATGAAGTTTGAAGTGCATCACAGGCTGATTAAAGGACATGTCAAAAAATAGATTCCAGAAATGTTTGGATGATCTTTACAAAATATCGAAATGTTTCTGGAGTGCGAGTGAGTGATGATGGAATTTAATGACACAAGAGCCAAAGCATACTATGCTGCGCCAAACACTTGTTGAAAGCAATCAGAATAAAAAAAATTTAAAAATATGAATCAAACGCATAGTGAAAAATAATAAAAAGCTAAAACATCAAATTTGGTGTAAAAGGCCAATATGTTTTAAAAAAGCAAATAAATTATACTAGGGGTTTTCCCCCACCAAGTGAGATAGGTTTAAAACTGATGACTGAAAAAAAAATACGACGATGATCAATAACAGGACACACAGTTAAAATGTGATGAATGAAGTAAGAGACATGGCAGGAAGGACACTTGAGAGCACCCTCCCAAATAAGAGATGAATATGGGTAAATCGAGTATGTCCAATGCGAATGCGAGTTAATCTGAGATCCGCTCTTCGCATTGGAACAACAGACCATTGTCCAATGATCAGCTTCACTGAGTGCAGTTTGTTATTAGACTGGAGACTCCATGATTCCTGCCATGAAAACATTTCTGGAATCCGTGTTGGCAAAAGTGTGTAGTTGCTCAAGGGTCTTATTTTGAAGGAGGATGTGTTTCAGCAATTTAATTGGTAATATGTTTTAAGTTATAGACTCAGTCCAGGAACTTTTGAATACTGCTACATAATAAGAAGCAAAAATATAACCAGGAATGAATTTTAACATTATAATTAATCTTTTCATTGTTTAATGCAGAATTTTAATGAATTCAAATATATAACAGGTCAATTGAAAAGTCCCCGGCCTACCATAGTAAAACACTTTTTGGAAAAATTAATTTTTTTTATTCAACATAATTCTCTTCAAGGGTGATACACTGATTATAGCGACCCTCCAACTTTTCGATATCATTTTTGTAGTACGATTTGTCCTTTGCTTCAAAATAGGCCTCAGTTTCGGCGATCACCTCTTCATTCGAAGAAAAATTCTACCCAGCGAGCATTCTTTTGAGATCTGAAAAGAGGAAATAGTCGCTGGAGGCCAGATCTGGAGAATACGGTGGATGAGGAAGCAATTTGAAGCCCAATTCATGGATTTTTGCCATCGTTTTCACTGGCTTGTGACACGGTGCATTGTCTTGGTGAAGCAGCACTTTCTTTTTCTTTTTATTCAAAATAATTTTGTGGATTTTTTTAATGTTTTCGTTGGTAACAATCTCTTTTGGGCGTCCACTGCGTTCACCGTCTTCGGTGCTCATTTCTCCAGGTCTAAATTTAGCATACCAATCCTTGATGGTTGATTTACCTGGGGCAGTGTCCGGAAACTCGGCATCAAGCCAAGTTTTTGCTTCAACTGTATTTTTTCTCTTCAAAAAGCAATATTTTATCAACATACGAAATTCCTTTTTATCCATTTTTTTCACAATAACAAAAGTTGCTTCTCTCAAAATGCTACAATTCACAAACTAATGATCCGACAGCTGTCAAATTTACACACGCATCTTTTGAGGGTTAGGGCTAACTAAAAAACATATGGATTTATTTCTAGTACCGCCATCTATGTGTCAGGCTGGGGACTTTTCAATTGACCTGTTATTCAAATTTATATTTTAAGACTCTTTCTTTACATTTTGATACTAAGATATCAGGAAGGATTTTATATAAATAATACAATTATCTAATTCTTCAATATCTTGCATTTCTATGAAATTTTTTCCCCAGCAGTAAACAACAATTTTTCAACATGTCAACAATTTTTCATTTTAATGTAATTTAAACATCAAATATATATTTCTTTTTTTAAAAAAAAAGGTAGAAAATAGTTTTATTTTTATGTAGCATATTTTCTTTCCAAAGATTGTACAACATGGTTTTTGACATTTACATGAAAATAGACAGAGTCTTCATCCCCAATTCAACGAATGCAACAAAGGCTTTATGTCATATAAATCTAAAATAATTTCCACTTGAAGTTTCTTTAGCTTAAAATTAAAATGATTTAAAGAAAAATAAAATTTTTATAATTAACAACTGCAAATCAATTTAATATACACAATAGTACATATTTCCCCACCCCGAAGAGATTATATCCAGTTAGAACAGTAGCCATACTTTTGCTACAAAGGCAGTTAAACTTGTGAAATTTGAGGTATTGAAATCTTTTATTCTTAACAAGTAAATTTAAAAAGTGATAAAAAAGATTAGAATGTCCAGAAGAGTTACTTTATTATTTTTACTTTGTAAATTCTTATTTGTACTGAAAAAGTAGGAAATGTAACATGAATTTCTTTGCAGAGAAAACTATTATATGATTGGAGACATTGGTTATCTACCATAATTAATTTTTAATTCAAGAAAAACAAATAGGTTCCAACAATGTTGGGTCATTAAAATTTAAAAATAGCTGACTTTCATGTCTTTAAAGAACAGACTTACCATGGCATAAAAGGACAATCAGAAAACTTTCCATTTGATTCATAAGCACAAAAGTACATTCTATCTCTGCCATCAGGTACAGCTACACGTAATATTTCCCGTTCAAGTTCAATTTTTCCTTTATATTCGTAAGAAATTTCGAAAATAAAGCTCTCAATTTCAACCTTTTAAAAATAAATTTAAAAAGATAGTTTATAAAATAACAAAATGATCAAAATATTAATGAGTTTTACACATAATTCAATATGGGAAAGAACTTCTAAATAATTGAAACTGCTTTTTCTTTTTAAGTGTTGCATTAAAAATACTCCACTTGCTCAATATTTTACATTTATTAAAGTAAACTTGAATGATAGCATGTTAAAAAAAATTTAATAAGTCATTGATATATATGCACAGAACAAAAAAAATTTTAATAGATAAACAATTCTTTGCTTATCTGTTATCCTTTCCTTATCTATTTTCACATTTCTAAGATGAAAAGTTTAAATTATTTTCAACAATCTGAACACTCTGCCCTCTTCAACTTTCTAATATTAGTAAAAATTTATAAATATATATTATGTCTAAAAGGCTCTCTTAAACCATTAAGATACAATTACAAGTTTCAATTGATTTTTAATTCACTTCTAATATTAATAATATAAATATCTATCTTGATCAAAGCAAAAAAAAAAAAAAAAAGATTAGTAGATTTTCTAGTAATAATTGAATAAGTCATTATTCTTAAACTACAAAATAAAAGCAAAATTTCAAATTTAGATATTAAAGAATTTTTTTTAAAAAAAGATACTGCCTTACCTTTCCAAAGATGTGTAACAATGTCCATATTTTAAATAAATAGTTTTAACTTACCTTTTCTTTTTATATATATAAAAAAAATGTACAGAGGAAAAACTATGAAACTATAGTATATAAAAAAAATTTTAAAAAAAATTCAAGATATTTACATGACTGCCAATATGAGTCCCTTTATATGGTATACATATTTGCCTTTTTCTTATGTAATCTTGCAGAGTAGAAACAATATTTAACAAACTAATCCCTCTTTTCACTTTTTCATTCATCTGTCAACATATAAATAAAAAAATATTAGTTGCATCATAATTGTACACATACATAAATAAACTTTCTATAAGTCATCTATGTATGTAAATAAACACATATTATTGCACACATAACACATATAGCCTATATAACTAAAATTTATGTTTTAATGTATTCAGAAAGGAAATTGATTTAATACAGAGTTTCCAGACTTAAAAAAATTCAACATACAATTTTCATTTCTTAATTTTAGTACATGCAAAGAATTAGTAAATTAAAATTCTTTCCAATAACAAAAGTTACAGTAATTTATAAATTACTTTATTTAATCTCTAAACATAACAAATGCCAATGTTGTACATGCTATTTTTTAAAAAGCAAATAATTTTTTACACATGAAACAGCACATAAAATAATACCATATGAAAAGCAAATAATTTTTTAGTAGGATTTGTTTAAAATAAATAATGAATTAAGTTAAAAAGTATAAAGAAACTTTGAAAAAATTTCATGAATTAATGTTACTATCATTATATAAGGTAAATTGAAAATAGCCTCAAAGGCAAAAATCATATGAATCACATATGGCTATTAAGAATTGACAAGAAGAAACAATGCTTCAAAATCAAATTTTAGTAAAATATTAGCATAAATAATATTAATTCAAATAAGTAGATAGCATCCTCTAAGAAATATATCATTCAACCAAATACACCACAGTAACAGTGACTATGAATTCAATAAAAATTTGGAAAATAAACTTGATATTAAAAAGTTAAATAATAGTTTGACTACTGTCTTCACCTTATTTTAAATTTTACGAGCAAAATAAATATGACAACTTGTATAAATAGTTCATGATCTTATTGGCATGTAATATTTATTATATAAATCCACAAAATAAATTCAATAAAGACAATTTATGGCCCTTTATCAACAAGTCAATATAAACAATTATAAATTGCTGCTTAATAATGTATGAAATATGTAAGCCTTTTTAAGTCAATATTTACACATCATGACTTAAAAGGAGAACAATTCAGACCAATAGTTCCCCCAATGTTTTGCATTGTTTCATTCCTAAGTACATTAATAGTTGGGTGTAGCATATTTATGACCTTAATACTTAAAGTATCAAAATTGATACCTCCTTTTTCGAAATATATAAAATACATATAGTGATTTTTTAAAATTATTTTTCCATTTATCTGGCTACTGCAATGAACACATTGATATGTTTTAAAACCTAAATCAGAAAATCAGGCTTTCAAGGGTTAAATACCCTACATGTGATTTGTAAATTTTGTATCATTAAAAAGCAAAAAAAAAAAAAAAATTACATGATAGAATATGAAATACCACATTATTCTTTATGGTTAAACACAAAACTGAGTAGTGATATAGTATATAGAGTAAACAAATGTAATGGCTTTTGAAACAGAGCTATACAACTTTTGAAAACATTTTTAAAATCCCGAAAAAGGACAAATTACCATTAAATTAGATTACAAATGAACCATTAAATTAGAAGAAAATTTTTTTAAATCACATTCATTACAAAACAGCGATGTTTCACATTGCAAGAGATGAAATGATTGTTGTCACATTAATTACTGACCATCAACTAATAACTTTCCTGCAGCACTTTGGTTTGTATTCAAGACAGAAAAATTAATGAGAAAAATCACAAAGCAATCACCAACTGATTAATAAAAGAGGAATCACTCCTGAAACTTATCTACTAAAAAGTCTGGGTGGGTAGAAAGAAATGTCAAGAAAGTTTGATAACATTTACTTCCCAACAAAATGACAGGTATGAATGGTCAAGTTGCTGCTAAAAAAGAATATAAAAAAGAAATAAAAATGATATAGTATGGGGGATAAAATTCATAACTTCAATACGAATAAAATTTAAAAGAATCCAAATAGTTTGCATTAGCAAATGAAAACATAAGTAATTAAAATATGAGGATATGTGTAACAAAAATCAAATTTAGATTAAAGTAGAAAGGAATTTGGAAAAAATGAATAAAGAAATTAGGAGAAAAATAATAAACTAGAATATCATGAATATAAAATAATCAACTTTATTAAAGATAACTTTCCTCTTATGAAATGACATAATATAATGACATATTACTCAGGTGTTTAGTAATCAAGAATTATGCATCCACTTAAAGTTTCTGATGGGACTTTTTGAGAGGGGTACACATCCTTGAGCAAACCACACTACATTATATGTTGATGGGGCATATCCCAATATCATTTTACAACTTTCAGAACAATTGTATTTTCTTTAAAAATTTTTTATTTTTGAATATTAAACTCAAACTATGCACAAGTATACAAATAACTAAGAAAATTCATAGTATTTATAAATTTGAATTTAACAAATGAAATTCCAAACTGTGAAGTATATGGAAGCAATTATAAGAACAATTTACAATTAAAATTTTTATTTTATGTGGTAACTTTTAAACTGCACACTATCAGCAATTTATATTGTAGCGGTACTCGTTTCCTGTTAATGGCACAAGAGCCATAATAGCCAACAGCCTCTTGAACCATAAACCTATATACATTCCCTCTCTGCATCCTGTTAATGATGTCTGCATGTTACCATCATTGACAGAGGAAGTCCATCTGCGATAAATATTTATTCAATAATTAGTAAATCATATTGCTCCATGTTTGCCGCAAAAATTACCTAATTGAGGTCTAATCAGTGAAGCAAATATGATCTCTTAGTTCGTATATTGAACAGATAAATCAGGCTAAGCTAATTAGCAACAAAATTCTAATGCAGGAAAAGAGCTATTTGCACTGGGCACAATTATTGACATTGAAAATGGCTGTTGTAAAGTGTGGGTAACAAATTGGTCGCAGAAAACTCAAATGATAAAGGGGGAATGAAATAGGTAGCTTATCAACAATAATGGATGATTCCACTTTTTTGCTGAATAATAAAATTCGAGAATATTATCAGGGATATCAGATCAGAAAACAAGTAACTCAGGAAAAATTAAGAAACATACTAAATACTGAGCTTATAAATGACTAAAAAGACAAACTACTGAATTTGCACGAAGAATTTAGCCATGTATTCAATTTTAACAGGAAATCCAAACACACAACAGTGAGACATAGGATAGACACAGGCAATAGCATTCCATTCAAGCAAAGAGCTTATCATATCTCAGCCAGCGAGAGACGTGTGATAGAAGTACAATGAATGTTAAAGGAAGATGCCATATGACCATCGGATAGTCTGTAGTCATCTACTGTGGTGCTTGTGAAGAAGAAAAATGGTGATGGCACTTTTTCATCAATTATAGAAAACTCAACAAGATTACTAAAAAATACGCTTTTTTGCTGCCATGCATTGATAATGCCTTGGACTGCCTAGGTATTACAAGGATTTTCTGAATGATGGATCTAAAATCAGGCTACTGGCAAATAGTTGATGATAGCGAGCAGGAAGAGATGGCTTTTGTGACTCCTGATGGTCTTTATGAATTTAAGGTTATGGCATTTGGGTTATGTAATACTTCAGCTACATTTGAGTGGATGATGGACACAGTTCTTCAAGGAGTCAAATGGAATATTTGTATGTGTTACCTAGATGATATCATCGTATACATGCCAAATTTTCAAGAACACCAAATACATTTGTAGAAAATCCTGAAATGTATCCCAGAGGCAGGGCTATCGTGAAATTCAAACAAATCCACATTCAGAAGAAAGAAACTGATGATATTGGGTCATCTAGTCCATGAAAATGGAATCCATCCAGATCCCGTAAAGTTGACAGCCGTAACAGGGTTTCTGGTATCGGAAAATATTTCACATGTCCACAGCTTTCAGAGTTTATACTTGTAATATCACCCATTTATCAGGAATTTTGTCAAATTGCGAAACCACTGCATGATTTATTGAAGAAGGATACAAAGTTTTCATGGAACAATTTGCAGGAAGAATCTTTTTCTACCCTGAAGAAATTGCTGCTCAAAGAATACCCTGATTTAGGACATTTCCTTTTAAACGCTGAGGTAAAAATACATTCAGACATTAGAAGATATAGCATAGGTACAGTATTATTACAAGTCCAGGATGAAAGAGAAAGACCAATAGCCTTTGCATCCAAAGCTTAACAGCTGAAAAAAATTACTCAAACGAAAAGAAGAGCCTTGCTGTCATCTGGATAATAAACAAATTTAGGCCTTATATATTTAGAAAACCTTACAGTCATAGCAAATCACCATTCTTTGTAATGGCTTACTGATATAAAGGTCCATCTGGAAGACTTGCTAGATGGGCCTTGAGGTTGCAAGAGCACGACATAACCATCGTCTTTAGGAGAAGATGCAAACATTCCAAAGCCAAAGAAAATAGTGAAGACGTCAATTACTGATTAGAGAAGATAGCAATTGAGAGACAACCAGTCGAAATTTATAATTAAAATGCTTAAGAAAAATGAAGAATATCGAAGCTATAATATGAGAGACAGTGTATTGCACAAAATAAACTATGACCCTATGGGACAGCAATGGCTCTTGGTTGTACTAAAATAACTTCAACCAGATCTAAAGATTTTCCATGTCCGCCAGCTGCTGGTCATCTCAAGTTTGCTAAGACTTATGACCGAATAAGAAAAAATACTTTACAGGACTTTACACAGGACTTTATGGTAGCATTTGCTGGTATGTCATGCTGCAGAGAATGTCAAAGACGGAAATCTCCTCAACTCCCCACAGGTCAACTTCATTTGATAAAACCACCAGACATACCATTTGCAAAAATCGGAATTGACCAACTGAGATGCTTTCCAGTAACACGAAACGGAAATAGGTGGATAATTGCATGTACAGATTACTTAACCAGATTCATAATTACAAAAGCATTACAAACTGCTGAGGCCATCAAAGTCTCTAACTTCATTGTTGAAGAAATCTACTGAAACACTGTGCTCCTACAGAAATGTTAAATGATCAAAGATGCTTGTTCTTATGAAATATTGTGAAAGTTATCACTTAGTTGTGCCAGACTTCACATCTTCAGATGACTGCTTACCATCCACCGAACAATGGTTTGACAGAAAGTTTTAACCTGGCATTAGCAGACAAGCTGTCCATGTATGTAGATGTCGAACAAAGAAATTGTGATAATATTCTATCCTATGTGACCTTTGCTTATAATTCAGCAAAACAAGGTATGACGAGATTCAGTCCATTTTTTTAATCATAAAAGAGATATCCAAACTCCTCTCAACATAATTCTCCCAAATAATACGGAAACACATGATAAACGCACAACATCTAATCACCAGAGCTGAGGAGGCTAGGGAACTGGCAAGATTCCACATTCTCAAAGTCCAGGCTGAATATAAACATTGTTATGATCATAAGCATCAAATAGTCATCTACAAAGTAGGAGATTTAGTTTGAGTGTTTACACAAGTACGAAAAGTTGGATTGTTTGAGAAGCTCTTAAGATGATATTTTGGACTGTATCTAATCACTCAACATTTATCCGATGTCACGTATGAAGTAGAAAGTGGAGAAGAAAGCCGTAGACGTCGAAGAACATAAGATTTCAACCATGTCCTGAGATTAAAACCCTATTTTAATCCAAACAATCAAATTGATGAGAAGGGAATTTCTAACTTTTCAAGAAGACCTGTTATAAGGAGTCAGACCAGATTGCAGTGGGGCACTGCTTCTTCCTAAAAAGGGGGAAATGTACTGATACTTGTTTCCTTTTAATGGTGAAAGATCCATAACAGTCTCTTGTGCCATAAATCTATATTTATTCACTTGCCACATCCTGTTAAAGATGTCTACATGTTACCAATGTCAACAAAAGAAGTCCATCTGTGAGTCATTCTAGAGAGCTTGTGCAAGGAAGCTTGAACTGAAGTGAAGTGCATCCTCTCCGTGTATTTATACCTCTTGCAAAGCTTGCTGTATAAAGACTTACTGAGAAGCAATTAAATATTTTTTTCATCAAATTAAAAGATACAGAAGAAAAAAATGGCAACATTTACTACAGAGAAAAATATCCAAATAAAAGAGACTTCAGAAATGGTAGCAGATGTACTTGTTTCTAATAAATTATGGACAAAGATAGTTATGAGGGAAAGATGCTCATAAAAGCAGATTTTCCTGTAGGAATTAAAAAGGAAGAAACCCATTCAAATGAAAAAAGTAGAGTTTTCTAAAGAAAGTTGATTGGAAACTCAAGATTAAAAAACTGTTGATACATGGAACATTCTGTGAAACAAATTCTGTTAGTGCCATGCCCTGAATATCCCATGAAAATTTCGAAGGAAGGGGTAGGAAATTTGGCAATTATTACAACTAACAAAAATAGATGAAAAATTTTCCTCTACGAACAAATTTTCAAATAGAAAATCTGATTTGTCATTTAGCAACATTGCAGGGAGTTGGAATTCCCTTTTCCCAAGTGTAAGAAAATATTAATTTTTGGTGGTTTTTAAATATTTTAAAAAGTTTCAGGAGATTTGGGAAAAGGACTTGAAAAAATTGACTGATGCAACATATGGCATCACATATATATCTTGTTCAAGTTCAATATTTATGAAAGCATAGACCGAGAGTATTTTGAAAAAATAGATTCAGCCTTGAAGGATATATAAAGTACTGAAGCAGATCTTCAAGCTAGGAACATTAACTTAAAATATTTGGCAGGAATTTTTAAAATGAGATAAGAGTCACTAAGTGAATTAGTGCAACATCTTGTTGGGCAAATTACTTTGTATGGGGGCCTTAACACTTTTGGCACAAAGGAATGAGCATATTTTTGAACAACGTAGGATACAAAACCTATTTAATGAGAACAGCAGTTGACTGGACACAAAATTTTTGCTGACAGTATTTTCATTAAAATACTTTATTCTCCATAGAAATAAATTTTTTCAATTGGAACAAGTCTCTTTCAGGTATGCAATGTCTTGCAAATGTTTAAACTTCATTCATTCTTATTTCATTTATAAGTATTTACCTATTTTATTATTAAGTAATTATAGTGAAGGATGGTTTGGATCTATTAAAACACATTTCACCATACATTTCAGTCAAAAACCTTTATATACTTATATTGTTACTTTATTTTCTTAGTTGATTCTATCTTTTTAAAAAAAATCTTTTTGTGTGTTTGATTTACTTTTACATATGCTTAATGTGTCCATTTTGAATCATAATTCTTAAAATCTAAATAATCTTTTAAAAAATTTATAATTTTATAATTGTTTTTATTCATTTATGATTATAATATATTTTAAATATTATTTTATATACAATATTAGAATGTACTATTAAAATATACATTTTTACTGTGCATATTTATGTGTAAGTATAACGTATTTTATATGAAAGAGTACAAATTAAATATACATAAAAATAAGTACAAAATAATTTCACTTAAAAGATCATGAAAACCTATTTAAGGAAGACAAAGAATTCAAAAAAGGAAATAAATTAATTTAAAATTCTATTTCTGCTTTGGCCAGGAATATGTAATTAAACAAAGCTTATAGATCCAATTTTCATTCCACTCAACAAATTACTTTATATCAAAAAAAGTTTTAATTCCATAAATCAATTCAAAAAGAACACTCACATATTCCAATATAAATATATATATATATTAAGCAATATTCCATTATAATATAACTAAAACTGCCATCTATAAAGTGTCAGATGAACTATTATAAAAAAAAAATTGAAGACTATGTTGAATTTAACTTATTTTATGATTGAAATATCATTAGAATGCAATACACGAGTTAAGCATAAAACAAATGATATATATTTTTTTAAATTTTAAGAGTTTTTAAAAATTCCTAGGATAATCATATTTAATGAATATTCCCTAAAACTTCAAGTTTACCATTTCTTAATCAATCTGAAACAAATTTATAATTGTATAGTATTTTATTCATTATGACATTTCTTCAGATAGATATGTACATTATTATTTTAAAACTGATCTTTATTAATTAGAAATTTAAAAGTACCTTTTTTATCATGTATATAACACATCAATCAATAACTCACGAGACTAACCCAGAGATGGCGCTCGTAGTAAACCAGTAACCAGGTCTTTCTAGAGTACTAACCTTTGCTTGAAACGTGTCAAAATTTTAAGTCGATTGGACCAGAAACAGCTGAGTTATCGAGGTTGGAGTAAAGTCGTTTTGTAGTTTGTTTAAAAAATGGAAAAAACCAAGTTTCTCGTGTTCTGATAAAACATTGTTTTTTAATGGGTAAAAACACCGTGCAAGCGAAACAATGGATTGACAAATGTTACCCGGACTCTTGTCCATCAAAAGCAACGATTTGTCGGTGGTTTGCCGAGTTTAAACGTGGTCGTACCGACACAAATGACGCGGAACGCTCGGGTAGACCTGTGGAAGCCGTTACACCGGAAAATGTGAGTGAAGTGACAAAAATTATAATGAAAGATCGTAAAGTGAAGCCCCGTGAGATTGCTGAGATGACACAGATATCATATGGAAGTGTATTTACTGAAAAAGGTTTTTTGAAGTGAAGTGAAAAAGGTTTTTTCCAAGTGGGTGCCGCGATTGCTTTCGATGGAACAAAAACAGCAACGAGTCGATGATTCAGAAAGCTGTTTATCGCTATTTACTCGCAACAAAAAAGATTTCTAGCGAAAAAAAAAGAAAAAGAAAATTTTTTTTGGGGAAAAAAAAAAAAAAAAGATTTGGAAAAGCGTTGGAATGATTGTATCACCCTAAAAGGTGATTAACAAAAGGTGTTATGTTGATGAATAACAAAAAAATTGCAAAAAAAATGTTGTTTTCAATGTTAGTCTCGGGAGTTATTGATTGATGTGTTATATACTACTTATTTTTAAAAAATTCAAATAAAAAATTCCTTTTTTTTCCAGTGAACAACATATTTTCAGGTGTGCAAAACCCTACCATTTGCAGATAATGTTACAATTTAACAAACTTCAACTAAAACACATATCCTAATATTATACTATACTTTAATTATAATATAATGATTCCTTAATTTCTAAAAATATTTTTGTCATTACAAATCCTGTTTCTGTGTCGTGTAATTGATTCCTCATCATAAAATAGGAGCAATTTTTCAATTTTGTTTAAAAGTTTGATTTATGGGGGCTAAAAATGTCTCTAATGATATACGTCTTTGAACATTTGACTTAGTATAAAATTTTATCACACAACATTATGTTCATTAAATGATGTATATACTCACGGACAAAAAAATTAGCGCACCAAGAAATAATTGCGGGATCGTAACGAAACTTGGCATGAAGGTACATGTCGGGGAGATATGCAAATGATTAGAAATGCAGCGTGATTGCGCGTTACGTATAATCAGTAGAGGGCTTCTAACGTTCTCCATGGAGTATAAAACAGGTAAGCAAAGCTTGTTTGAGTGTGCTGAATCATTTACAAAGGAAGAGCTGAGGTAGACATGCCATTACGACATTTTCAAAGACAATATGAGCAGCTGTCGCAGTTTGAGAGGGGGAGAATCATTGGCATGATGGAAGCTGGGTGATCAGCTAGGCGAGTAGCTCGTCAATTAGGCTGCTCTGATTGTGTTGTGAGAAGGTGTTGGGACCAGTGGATTTGAGAGATGTCATTTACATGAAGACCAGGCTCAGGACGCCCTCGACAGACCAGTCGTCGAGAAGACCGCCACATCGTAAGAAATGCACGCATACAGCCAACTGCTTCATCAGCCGCCATCCAGGCACAGGCAGCACTTTCACTAGGGGCCCCTGTGTCTTCTCGAACCATCCGAAGGTGCCTGGCTGAAGGACATTTGGTATCGTGGAGCCCATTACGTGTGCTGCCTTTGACGCCCATCCATCGACGCCTTCGTTTGTATTGTCATATCGTGGAAATCTTGGAATTACGTGTTGCCGATATGTCATCCCATGCATCTGGCAATGGAATCAGGAATTTGCATTCAAAGGTATTTTTCAGTTACATCTTATAAAGTTTTTTTTTTTTTTGGATGCTGGAAGAGATCTCTGTTGTCATATCGCGGTAATGCTCTGGAATTACGCGTTGCCGATATGACGTCATCCCACGCATCTGGCGATGGAATCGGAATTTGCATTTGACGGTAATTTTTCAGTTACGTCATATAAAGCCATTTTTCATTGGATGCCGATTCTTAACTGTCGAGTTGACGGTGTCGAATGCAGATTCCGGAAGATATACAAAGGAGAGCTTATATGGAATGACTGACTGACTAGCTTGCTGGCTTCTTGGATGTTTGGCTTGGATTGTGATGAGACTTTGGCTGATACTGTCTTGTAAATATGTAATTAATGTTGTAAATAAAATGGTGATTTTAAATATTAGAGTTTGTCTTTATCTGTTGATGTGGCAATTTTAAATTTAATTAAATTATCAAAGGCCTACTCTGAAGCAGGCCAACAATCTCAGTTTGCTGTATGAGATCTTATGATGGTGAATGAGACTTAGGCTGTGATCGATGTGACCATCGCTATGATTCTATAGCTTTCGGCTTAATAAGTGATGCTATTAAATTAGTTATGTACATATAGTGTAAATAAATTTATATTTTTAAAATATTAGAGTCTGTCTTACTCTGCTTGTGGCTTTAATTATCAAGGGCCAACTCAGGTAGGCCAACAGTTTGGAATGGTGCAGGCACGATGAAACTGGACTGCAGCAGAATGGAACCAGGTCGTCCTTAGAGACGAATCCAGATTCAATCTCGGATGTGATGACAATCGTGTTCGTGTGTGGAAACCCCATGGTGAACGCCTCAATCCTGCCTTTGCTTTACAGTGATACACCGCTCCCACAGCTGATGTGATGGTATGGGGTGCCATTGTCTACAATACACGGTCACCCCTAGTATTGATCCATGGCACCATGACAGCCCAGCGGTATGTCCATGACATCTGCAACCACATGTGTTGCCATTCATGCAATGGAGCCATTTTTCAACAAGACAATGCTTGACCTCACACAGCAAGGGTGTCACAAGATTGTCTCCACAATGTTACTACCCTTCCTAGGCCTGCCCAATCTCCAGATTTGTCTCCAATCGAGCATATCTGGGATTGTTTGGGACAGCGAGTTGGGCATCCCACGAGTTTGAAGGAACTAGAGGCAAGGTTACAGCAAATATGGAACGAAATGTCTCAAGACATCATACAGAGCTTGTATACTCAATGCCCGATCGTTCATTTGCGCTACAGGGGGTTCAACAGGGTATTAAATCCTCCATTCTTTTGCCTTTTTCTCTGAAATAAATGACCCTTTTTCTTTGATTTTCTAATCATTTATGTCAAAGTAGTCATTACGTATGTAAAATTTCGTTTCATTTTGATGACTCCTTGGTGCGCTAATTTTTTTTGTCCATGAGTGTATATGCATATATAGATACATACATACATATAAATGGTACTTTTCCATTTCACAGGCACAAATCTTGCCAAGCAAACTTTATTGGTGGCAACACACAATAAACACATATTCTGTTTGGCGTCAGTTGTATCATTTTTGGTGATTTCATTGCTTGGGCCAGTGAAATGGAAAAGTTCCATATATATATCATTATACAACATCATATTTTTAAAAAATAGAAAAAGTAAATACTATAATAAATTGATCACTACATACAACAATGAAAAAGTGTTGATTGCTAAGTATCACAATTTTTTGTACTTAAGTTCCTCATGAAATAAAACTTCTACATAAAATACTATTAATGTAATTACCTCACACAGTTCTGAATCTTCTTAAAGATTTAACAAAATGATATTGATAGGATTAAGAGATCATGTACTAATTTACAATAGTTAATTTTCATTCTATTTATATAATACATATAAAGTAATACAATATTTCCCATACCAATATTCCATACATAATGAGGAAAATGTTACCTTCTTTGATAATTTTGACGGCAAAAAATCTATATCAGCAAAATGTACAATTTCTTCATCAACTAAGCTTTCCTCTGACTTTTCATTATCCCCACTTTTCTCAGATTCTATGCCATCCCAAATATCCTCATATCCTTCACCATCCTTGTTTTTCTCTAATTCTTCATCACACGCATTTTCCTTCGATCCTTCTTTAGGCAACTGTACTATTTCTTCTGTTACTATACCACGCAAATACTTCAATAAGTCTTTATGAGTAATACTTTTCCTTTTATTTCTTTTTTTGGCAGGCTTTGTTATCACCTTCAGGAATTTAATTCTTTCCTTCATCTCATTATTCATAAATCTAAAAGTATAAATATATATATAAGTTAAAATGCGAAGGAGATAAAAATCAATTTAATTGTAGCCAAAAGTAAACTATAATTATATTACACATTACAGAAATATCCAATCTTGTTAAGCAATTTGCAATATAATTCCCTGATGTGGAAGACTATAGGAAAATACAAAATGAATGAACTAAGATTAGAAAATTAAGGTAAGTTGGTTAAAGGATTTTAATGGCAAAAAGATCAGATCAGGTCAAGCAGTGATAAAATGAAGTTTTTTGCTATAAAATGAACAAGGGCTTTTAATCTTCATTATTTCTCATTAAGTTAATTTAAGGTAATGTTTACAGCATCAAAACAGCTGAATTTTACAACATTGAATAGTTCTTGTATAATGCACACCTTACTAAAACAGGAACTGCCTCTTGATATTATATTGGGGATAAAATTGAATGATAAAAGATGATAGGTTGGAAAAGTATAGCCAATTCTAATATGAGTAAGAATAACATAATAATTACTATTACATTACAGTGGATAGAAGCATTTTCATGGTGGGCTGAATTTAGAACAAACAATTCTTCATTGGTTCTTTCCAATGAAATTTACATTGTTTTGTATAATGTGAATAGATTTATAAAATATCCTAATGAAACAAATAGATCTTGAAGTCAGAAGCAAATCTTGATTGTAATATCCACTCATTACCATATATACTCATGAGGAGAGGAATCCAACAAAATTCTACATTACAGTCCCTCTATCTTGAATGTTGGCACTATGCATTTTAAAACTAAAGGATGACTTTTTTTTAAAAGAAATTTCTTAGGAATTTCATACAGCTCCCTAAGTCTGTATACACAATAAACTGAAAACAAGAAAAAAGTAAAATTTGATGGTAAACCAAGATAACTGCAAATATATATGGAATTAAAGGGACATAATGACAGATATTATGTTGACTCTGATGATCTTTAATGATAATCTTGATAATATTTAAAATGAATCACATTAACAGTTGGAATTATGCAGATTCATCATGGATGAAGTCTAAATGTATATTCTATAATGAAAAAATAAGGAATGTAGATATTTCAATGTGTGTCCTCAGTGTTAGGAGAATGTAGAATGGAATGTCCTCAGTGTTAGGAGAATTTTAAAAATATATGATGAGATACATAGATGAACGCAAAAGAAATCTTCACTTATCTTTGCTTTGTAATGTCTTACATTGTAAATGCATAGACGGCTCACTCTGTGAATCCCATACAATCTTTAAATAAGAGAGATGTGAAATGTACCAGAGGCAATACATAGTTCCTAATGATGATTGAGTTCAAGTGAATTATAAATTATAATGAATATTTAAGCTTCAAATTATTGACCTCAGTTGTGATAAAATTAGTCACTTGTAGAAATTTAGCTTTAATGATCAATCAGCATCCCAGTTAAAAATAGACAATCTTTACAAATATTTAAGATTTTGAAAATTTCTTCAATGCAACCCAGAATAATCATATGAGTAATGCAGACATACTTTATTTTCTATAAGTGAGTATACTTTCTCATATTTAAAAAAAAACTTATTTAAAATTTTTTTGTCAAAATTAGGAGATTCTTGTAGATATCAATATATAAAGATCTTGCATAATAAGAAATGTTATAGCCCCTATTATAAGATTTATTCATATAAAAAAATATTGCTATAAAATAGTATTTGATAACAAACAGTTCTGTTATTAATGTGACTCTAATTTTATAAGATTATCCACTGTACCACTAAAAATATTTGAGCAGAAGAATGTCATTTTTTTTTCACTAGTAAGAATATGAGGCAAATGTTCACAAATTTATCAAATTATTATAATTCACCAGATCAATGGGATTGCACTCTATTGTATCAATACTATTAATAATTTAAAAATACAGTAATACTATTAATATTATTAAAATACAGTATAACATATTTAAGTCTGATAAAGTGTGACTAGAATCGATCAGATTATCAAAAATTTGATTTAATTGGGGAAAAGGAAAAAAATGTAATGAAATAAAATATACTTAAAGGAAATCATCTTATGTAAAACAAATCGAATAGTAATCATACAAATGATAAAGATGTCTACTTTGTGACAATAAAAGTGCATTTAAAATTGCTTTACTGCATTTTCCATTTAAACAATGTAGCACAATATGCCCTTTGTTGCTGGTGATAAGAGATTTTTACTTAGATTTTATTGACTTTGCACATATTTGTTAAATCCCCCACACACTTCTTTCATATATTTACATTTATTAGAAGAATTCCGTAAAGAAAACAAGTTTTCAAAATATATGGATAAAAGAAATAAATGCTATCATGGAAATTTGCAGATCATTTCTTAAGTTTAAAAAAAAAATCATCTGATCCGAGATAAAGGGGTCTGACTCAACATGGTTCTACTGTATATCCTATAGATGTTTTGATGAGATAATTCAGCATGTCATTAGTAAATTATCAAAACCTAGAAACGTAAAACCAGAATTTTTAGAACAGTTGTTAATTTAAAAAGAATATAATCCTAAATTGCAGTCTCCAGTGGCAGTTGGCAGACTCTTAAAGAATATCTTAACAGAATTTATAAATTTTAAAATCATGAAATAAGAATTACAGCTAGTTTTATCAAAACGAGATTTCTTTAAAATATGCATTGAAGTAGAAGATAAAAAAGGAAGAAAAAAAGTATTTTAAATATATTGAAAAATATTACAATTTGGGTTTGGTTTTATTAGCAACACACTCGAAGCAACACAAAGGCTATAGGTGACAAGCCTCTTATTTTTTGTCTAGGATGACACTTGAGCTGGCACCACCCTCTCCTAACTCACAAACTTAGTAATCAATTTGAATATTGCTTTGAGTGGTTAGCTCTCTCTGAGTAAGTCCCTAAATATGAAAAAGGATATATTGTTCAGCTGTAATATTTTTTTGGATTTCTTCCCCTCTTTCTTTACAATCTAGGTTAGAGAAAAATAAGATGTTTCTTATTTATTTATCCATTGGATTCTGGTAAGTTCCTAGAAAATTTCCACTAAATTCTTTATTATTCCAATTATCTGGAGGAGACTCATGCTCAGTCACTCCCACATTCCTAGTAAATGATTTTGATTACCAGATTCACAGAATAAATGAAATCATGATGAATCAAGACATTTCCAAATACTTCACAACCAAAAGAAAATAAGGAGCTCATATTAAAGTGGGAAATAAGGGGAGGGGGGAATTGTAATAGGAATTCACAGGGGGGGGGGAACAAGATTTTTCTTTTCTTTTTTTTTTTTTGAAAATAAACAAAATACATCTAGCGTACCTAACACAAATTCACAACTCCTACATTCCAACATAAAAAAAAACTCTAGACATGATATTTCCAATACACCATTTACACATAATGGTAAAATAAAGTTCTGTGCTTCTGATATATTGCGTGGGTGATCCAAATCCTAGGCAAAGAATAAATTTTAAATTTAATCAATAAATTCAAACATCAAATGAGAAAGGTTTCCCATCTCGTTTTTTCCTTATCCATAAAATACCAAATTTTTACCCATGATGGATTTGGCAACTGAATTAGAGAATACTAATGATGAAATAATGGAAATACAAAGCTTTAAGAGAACCAGAAGTTTTCAATGAGTTTCCTTGTATTAATTACTATTCTTGGCACAAATCTGCCAGAATACATTAAGCTTTGGTTCTTTAACCATCATATACAAAATTTTAACCTTGACAACGCAAGTGTTTTATTTTCTAACATCGCTCTTGATTCTGCCATAAACCTATAATATGTGTTAACTGTAGTACTAATTTTTTAATCTGCATTATTTTGTGAAGGAAATCATTCAGCTAATTCCTATTTCTGTCCCATATTTCTTAAAGAATAATGGATATAAATATGCACATAATTTAATTTAGTGAGAGGCAAGATGAAAATATCATGATAATCCTCCAAACATTTACTCTAACATTATGAAAGCATATCCACCACGTCCTACAATACAAGAGTTTGAAGGGGGGAAATTAGAAAATATGGTAAAAACTTTTCGAATACATTAGAAAAACAGACATTAATTATTATGGAAAATGTTTACAAGATGATAGAAACAATGTTTTTACAATATATATGATATTTTTGAAATAAGAATGTTAACCCTGCACCCTTCCAGTCATGTCACAAACACAGTTCATCATATTATAATTGACTGTCTGGTGTTTCATCATCATTTCACATTTTTTAAAATCATCTGTTTTAAACTCATATTGGGAGGGGGGGGAACCAAAACTTGTTAGCATTGTTACACAAAATTCCATTATTACATACTATTTAAGATTTTAACCCTGACATTTCAAATCTTGGGATTTTTAATAATGTGGTTTAAAAAAAAAAAATTGCAAAAGCGCTAATAAATGTTTGGCACAGTTAAATTCAAAATTCATTCCAAACCATGAACTCCCAACATTCATTCACACAGAATAAATAAAATAATTTCTTTTGTATTTGATACATGACACAAGCAGGCTATACTTACATGTAATCCATTGAATTGCAAAAATACTTTTAAATTTTGACCGTAGGATAAAGCCAAGCATATTACCCAGCCCTTTTATTCGATATACAGAGCATTTTTTTTTTACATAAAACCCAATCAATCACATTCATTCAAAAAAGTCCAGAGTATATATTTATTCTTCAATAAACTTTGTAAGATAATTCTGATGTAACATAAAAGGACTTGATAATTGCATAATGTTTATTTATAAAATTAAAAAACTTTAATAAACTTCAAGAAGTACATGAATAATATTCTTAAAAAATATGCTCTAGCCGAGTTGAACTACTAAGTAAAATTGAGATTCTAGTGTTGGTGACAAGAAACAAAAATCAGATTTGCACAACAAAGCAATATAACAGATTGTTAAGCTAAGTAGTATTCAAGATTTATATAACATAAGTCTCTCTATTTCTCAAAATTATGTTTGCTCCCCTATGATATCATTTCTATCAAGAATACAATTTTAAAAAGTAACATTTTACATATATATAACTTTTATTATTTATAATTCTTATCAATAATATAAGTTATGGTTACCAGTCTGTTATTCACATAGTCATAATTTCAATTTCTGCACTTCATTTTAGATAAACATGTAAGTAAAAATAATATTTGATAAAAAAAAATTGCTTTCTATAAAAAAAAATGAGAAAATCTTAATGCTAGCAAATCATTATTAAATTTACAATTGTTTATGGAATTTACATATTCACATTTCTTTTTCATGATGCTTAGATTAATTACGCATTTACTAAAATATTTTTGATTCCTTTTAAAACATTATAATACACTTATGATTAAACTGATTTTGCTAGCAAAACAAATTTTAAAAAACTTCATTCAAAGTACAAAATTACAACAGTATAAATTATAAATCATTATATAAATGTTGCAGCTTAATTATGCATCTTGATTAAAACAGAAAATAATTTAATCCAAATTTAAATCCCCAATGTTGCTTTATTTTTTTAAACAGAATCAACTTAATGAAAAAAAGAAGTTTATAATGAAAGATACAATAATTCAGAAATGCTTCATTACAGCTTAACTATTCTTTATTTTTAGATGGCTTAAAATAATTACAATATTTGAATAAATATTGGGGCTTTTATTTTTAACATGTTAGAATCAAGTGAAGATCTAATCCTACATAACAATATTTATAACTCCAAAATCTTCTATTTTGAAATACAAAAATTTAATTATAACAAAAAGTTGAAAATAACTCAATTATCACTGACAGTTTAAAAATGTATCATTTTAAGGCAAAGAATAATTTAAAACTTATATCACGGAGTATACAAATGCCAGAAGTAAGTATGGAGAGGCTAAACTCAGCGACTACATCTTAACAGAATTAAATGAGAATAAAACAAAGGATACATAAAAATATACTCAGATTATTTCCAGTTTAATATATATAATTAAATAATATAAAAATATGATAATATTAAACATATTAATCGAAATAAAATAGATGTATTCAGCTAGCATACAGGAAATACCATGTTAAAGCAAAACAAGCCAAATTGTTTAAATAAATATCACATGATTTTGACATGAGACCAATTGTCTGTGAATTCACCCTAATGTCCAAGTAGATATTAATAATTCCTTCATTTATATCCTAAATTTATGTACTCCATGGGGACTCAGTATCCTATAGATAAAATCATTTTTAGAATCTTTAACACATCTGATTATTTTTAGAGATCTTAATCTATATTACCTGATGTGGGGTTCCAATGATGTTTCACAAAAGAACAATGATTTTATGAATAAATAAATTAAATGATATATTTTCTTCATGTAAGTTATAAAGAAATGGATGGATACAAAATAATTTTCTTATAAATCTTAAAATTTTCAAATTTTGATAATGATCTCGGAATAAAACTGAAAATGAACTAAATTCACAAAATCATGTGATATATAGCATAAACAAACCGGCATGGTCTGTGTTATTAACACAGGATTTTTCCATATGTTAATTGCATAAATCTTGTATACCTACTTTATTTCGATTAACATATTTAATATTATCAGATTTCTTGCATTATTCAATTTATATTCTGCAGGAAATAATCTGAGCATATTTTTATGTATCTGTCTTATTCTCATTTAATTGTGTTGTTAAAATGTCACTTGGTAAGCTAAGCCTATTTACTTGCTTTTGGAGTTTGTATACTTATGATATAAGCTTTAAATTATTTCTTGCTTTAAAAGATACATTTTTGAGCTGTTAACAGCCATTGAGTTATTTTCACCTTTTTATTTTGATTGAGCTTATTTTGTATTTCAAATTATTTCATGTATAAATATTGTTGTGTATCAACAGATCATCAGTTGATTCTAAAATGTAACAAGTAAAAAATGAAGCCCTCGATATTTATTCTAGTATTGTAATTCTTCTAAACCACCTGAAAAATTAATGGGAATAATTAAATTGCTTTTAGGCATTTTTGAATTACAGTATCCTCCATGTATTTTTATTTATCAGGCTGATTCTGTGTTTAAAAAATAAAGCAACATTGGATTTAAATTTGGATTAAACTATTTTCTCTTTAAATCAAGTTGCATAATTAAGATGTAATAGTTATATAATGATTTATAATTTAAACAGGTGTAATTTTGCATCTCAAATTGTAGTATTTTAAAATTTGTGTAGTCCTAGTTTTTACCGGGACCATTTGCTGAAATTGCGCCAAGAAGGTGCCAAAAGCAGGTATTTTAAATCTGGCGCTTCCAGAAGCAAAAAAAAAAAAGGTGGTGTCGGCAGTGAAAGGCAAATATTGAAATAAGCAGGAGTTTTCACTGAAAAAAAGAAAATGTAGAAATCGTCCTATCTGGAAGAAAAATTTGAAATAAGATGACATTTTCACCGAAAGAAAGGATATGCAAGCATCACGTTTTATTTTAAATAATTCTCTTCCATATTTGATTCAAAAAAACAAATACATTATAAAATGAAATTCCACACAATGTGTGTGCTTCCCAATACCACAAATTTAAACAAATGTTAAAAACAAGTACTAACATATTAAAAATTTACAAACCTAAAATAATATTATAAAATTAAATTTTAAAAAAGGAGCAGTTAAAATACTTTTTTTTTTTAAATTCTAGAGAATTATAAATAAATTATGTTTTCTTAACTATAACATATTGTTTAATGCAAACCAAATAAATTTGCAGTCATTATTTCAGCTTGTTGATAGAAGAATACATTGGCAGGTATCACATGGTCAAGTTATCATGTGATCATTTAGTATTTTAGATTATTTAGTCCATAGCCCTTGTCTGACATACATCTTATACAACATACATCTTACAACATCATCTGACATACATCTTATACAATTGTAGAATTCCAATGGATACCATCACATGTGGACATAAATGGTAATAAAAGAGAGGCACAAAGTCACATATGGAAAAGATTGTTATTTCATTGGATTCCCTTAAAAGATGCATAAACGAGAAAATCCTGTTAAACTACAACATGGATATATCTAATATATCCAGAGATAAATCTTGGGAAAATATTGCAAATGACTGGAAAGAATTCAATCATACACCATGTGCAGAGGCAGTGGCCAATTTTAGATTAAAAATTAGACATTACTGCCTAGCAGAACATTTAAAGAGTATAAGCATATTCACCAATAGTTTATGTCCTATCAGCAAAACAGATACTATGAATAGGGAACACTTATTTAACGAGGTCTTGACCCCATATTATATTACAACTTAGAGGAGATGTTTTCCTACTTTACTTGAGTGCCAAGGATGGCAAGTTCTGAAAACTTGAGTGTTCCCCCTCCAAGACTTTTTAGAGTTTTTATAAATGTTTTGATTTTTGAATTTTTCTTTTTAATAATGATTTTATAGATGTTCTAATCTTTGAATTTTATCTTTTTAAAGAAGATTTTTTTTTTTTTTAGTCTGTACTTAAAGTGTATTTGTAATTCATTTTTGATGTTTGTGTTTTGAAACATCTTACACAATAGTTCCTAGTTGTGCTTTGAATCTTTTAATGATCACTTACTTTTAGCAAAAAGAAATATTTCATAGTTTAACTTTTTCTGCTTATACTTGTTCTGAGCTTGAGAAACTGAACAATCTGTAGATTTGATAGCTTTAACAATTCTCCTCTGTCAGAAAATATCACAACTATTTCAAAGTTTCATGAATAAACAATTTATGAAGCTATGTTCCTTGAAAAGATTTTATCAACAGAATGAATTTCAATTCTACGCTATCTGAAAATAATGTCATCTTGTCATCAAAAATAATTCAAAAATGAAACATATAGTTTAAAAAACACTAAAATTTTGGTCAAGCCTCCTTTACAGATACAATTTCACAATCATAAAATTAAACCAAAATAAATTAAAATGCAATGCAAAAGGTTGCTAAAAATATTTTCTTCTTTTTTTCATTTACTCAGTTTGACAAACTAATAGTTAAAATGGCAAAATAAAGATTCTTAAAATCTTCAAAATGATCATTAGGGAACAAAATCAGCTGTTCAGTTATTTATATCCTACAATTCATTATGCTTTGCTAATGGATCCATAAACAAATATTTTATAATATAATAAAAAATACTAGTGGTTTTAAAATATTATATAATATACATTACTTTATGTATATATAATACAAATACTTTATAATATAATAAAAATACTTTATGATATAATAAAAATATTACTGGTTTTAAAATATTTTATAACATATCAGTTCATTCTTGTTCATAATTAGATTTACATTTGCCTTCACAAATGATTTAAATCACACAAATAAATCAAAAACAATATCATTTGATACGCGACTTAAAAAAAATTAAAATCCATAACTAAACTATTTCATCAAATTATTTTAATAATTTTCAAAGACAATTTTTAACACATTTACCTCTTCATGTGTGGAGACACAACATCAAAAGTAGAATAATTTGTTTCAAACTTTGGCGACAAACACAAAGTTGGGAAAAGTTCCAAAAGTAGTCTTGATTTTACTTTTTCCTTTTCTTTACTGTTATAAGACATTTTAAAAGCAATCATATCACACATACCATTGATAGTCTAAGATAGAAAAGAATGATACACATCATTATGTTTGCAAAGATTGACAAATTGAAAATTCACTTATCAGGATATTGGTTCACACATACATATTACATATACAAGGGCAATTCAACAAGTACCAGTTTTGATAACAAATGGCATTGCTAAGGCAAGTTGGTATTCCCTTTGCATAAAACTATTTATAAAACAGTGTCAAAATCAATTTGAAATTAATTTGGCAGCCATTTCAGTAAGTCAAGCTATGCAGTTTTTTTTAAGATGGAAAGAGTAAAACTTGCTTTATGACAGGAAAATGTGTTTGTAGAATTTCATTTATAGCTTATTAACATTGTACTTAATAGCAATATGAAAGCTATTGGCAACTGACCTCTTAATTTGGAACTTTGGTCAAATAATGAGGACAACAAATGAGCTGGTACTCCCTCCCCCACTGTGCAATGGGAGAATATTGAGCCTCAACAGACAAAAATGTGCATCAGCCCCACAACACAATAGGTCTTACATGGCGTTATACTCAACTCTAGAGAAACGATACTGGCTATGAGCACATGTGAGGAGATAAAAGTGAAATTGGATATTTACAGATATTTTTTGAAATTTATAACAGCTAGATATTAGTTTAACAAATGTAAACATGATCAAACATCTGTTTTTGATGTGAAGTTCACAGGACATTCCATAGATATGGTTACTGAGGAAATCATGGAAAAGGTCAACATAATTCTTGCTGATCAATGAATGAAAGAGCGTGAAGTATCACAAAACCTTATGTGTGTCAACGGATATGGTAATTGATATTTTACAGGACAAGTAGGAGATAGTAAAATTACTGGCTGGCAATTGTTCATATTGTGTAACAAGTGGATCCAGCTTTTAACTTCGTAATTGTGTTTGGAACAATTTAAGTGAAATACAAAGGACATTTTATGTGGAATTGTTACTGTTTATTATTCCAGTATTGATCTCATTATACATTAGTAACCAAGAAATAATTAAAACAATGAGTTTCTTCTGGAGAATCATCTTGAAAGAATATGAAGTTATGGCAACAATTTTTTGGGATGCAAAGGTCACACTCATAGATTTCTTGGGGAAAAAATTATCACTGGATAATACTAAGAGTTACTGGACCATTTCAACAAGATACTGAAGGAGACATGGCTCCACTTGGCAAAAAAAAAAAGTTATTTTAATACAACACACCTTTATATTCATCTAGAATTGTCACCACCCAACTGCAAGAATTGTATTATGCATTGCCGCCACATCCTTTGTATTTGTTCAACCTGGCTCTCTGTAATTCCTTCCTGTTCCCACATATAAAGGAATGGCTTGTGAGGAAAGAATATATCAAACAAGGTCATCGCCATGACACAGGTGTATTTTAAGGAGTTCAACAATTCTTATTTTTTGGAGGGGTGAAAAAAAATATTGGGAGAAGTATATTAGACATTAGAAGAAGAGTATACCCCTAAATTGGCACCAAGATGAGAAAAAACTTATTTTTGGGAAAGAAAAAAATGTTCTCTCTTTGTTCCTAATATAGGTACTTATTGAACTGCTCTTGTATGTTCCACACCCCAATATAAAATTTTTTCAATTAACAGCAGTTTAATACAATATTACCAAGTACAATTTAAGTTATTTAAGAAACGTAGTACAAAAACATTTTAGAGAGATATTACAGACTTAGTTCTTATAAATATGAAAAAATACTTGAGATATTTAAAAAATTATTTTCAAATAAAGTTAAAAAAAAAAAGATGGGTAAATATAATTACTTTTAGAGTTTGTATGTGTTAATGTACAGCTTCTACAAACAAATCATGCGAATAAAATCAATTTTATTACATGGTTTCAATCAAAGTACAAAATAATACCTTACATTTAGGAATATTTATAATTCCTTAAATTCCATATTGTTTAAAAAAGATTCAATATTTTAATAATGTTATTCATGAGATACATATATTGCAATAAACATAACATTTTATTAAACCTTTTATAATCTTCCTTTTTGCTAGTTTAGTTTAGTCTTTATTAACGTCGCACTAGAAGCAACACGAGGGCTATTGGCGACGGACCTCGAAATTTTCAACCACGGTCAAGTGACGAGGACTATACCTGAGCTGGCACCCCCCTCTCCGAACATCCACACCACGCCAATGGGAGGACTTTGGGCCCCGAACAGATTTAATGTGCATCAGCCCCAGCTACATTTTGACAAAAAACAGAAGGGAGGAGATATTAAATTATTAGCTCTGTAGCATTATGATCATCCTGCAGCAACATTTGTGATCTGCAAGATAATGCATAGTGTAACACATGCAACAAAATAAATGATTTGGAACATATTTTGCTGGTTTGATAAAGTAAATAAATCACCGAAACAATCTCTGAAATTTTCTATAAAAATATAAATCCTCATTATACTATTACTTTCCAACATCTTTTGGACAAAATACTTATGGATACAACAGAATTTAAAGGGGTTTTTTTTACATGAAATGAATTCTTTTGATATTTATTAAATACAAGAATATTGCTTTAATGGATAATAGCATTCACATTGTTCCACTTTCCTTATAACTCAATCAATCAGCAACTCAAAACAATAGTACCAGGACATAGAAGGTCTATAAAAATACAATTTTTTTAAAGTCATCATGCAGCTATCAATGGAAACATAATTAATTTTCATTTCAAATACTGTTGAAAAAATTTAACTTAAATGAAATACTTAAATGTGTGCAAATAAAATGCTACTCACTTTGTTAGAGTGTTGTAATATATAAAAACCAAAATCTTTGTATCTCGCAACAAATGATCGAAGTTTGATAAAAAGATATCCCTCATAGAATATAGGTATCTGAAAGTGAAAATAATAGTAGCAATAAATCAAACATTAGAAAAAAATTCATTCTCAGCTTTAATGAAATGTTTTGTGCTTTTAAAGTTGATATAAAAAAAAAAGTTGTAATAATCAAAACACATATCTAGTTTGAGAATATCATGGAAATAAAAGTATTATATAAAATTTAATAAGAAAAAGAAAAAATAGTACAAGAGTGGGGAAAACTATAATTCCTCACTTATGAAAAAATACATACACCAGATTAAAAAAGTAAAATAAACAAAAAGTCATAAATAGTAATGCTTTCTAACACTGAGGAATCTGTAACAAATTTTCTAAATTTACTACTTTGTTGTAAAAAAAATTGGTTCAAATTTGCAACTTCTGAAGAAAAAATTATATATACAAGGGTGTTCAAATGAAAAGGTACAAAATGTCGTAACAATGTAACCACTAACATATTTGCCAATGCCACTATGGGAGAACATAGCCAGACATCTAGGGATGTGAATGGAGTCTCCGACATAGAATGGAGCTTGAGCAAGTGCCCACATGCGCAGGAGAGAGAGCAGAGGCTCTTATAAAGAGTGTTGTCCTATTGACACAGCAATACGTGTGAGGACATGATGGCATTCACATTGCAAAATTTGACGACTGAGGAGAAGCGAGGCATTATCCAATTTCCAACAAAAGGCGGTGTTAAACCGGCCGCTATTCATCACCGAATGGTGACCATATACAGGGAAGACTTTGTGTCCTCAAAGTCAGCGAGAGAATGGAGAGCCCGTTTTTGTGCAGGTCGTGAGAATTTGGTTGATGACCCGAGATCAGCCCAGGCAAACACAGTCGTCACGGCCAATCTCAAGGGCAGGGTAAGCGGCTACGCAAGAAGTGATCAGTGTGTCACATTGCAAATGTTATTGATGAAGGTGGATGTCAGTGTTGGAACAATGTGGACAATTGTTCACAACAGTTTGTGTTATCGGAAGGAGTGTGCACAATGGGTTCTAAAGCAGCTCACTGACCAGCAAAAGGAACTACGTATGAGGCTAACATTTCAACATCTGTTTCTGTATCATGAACCCCCCTGTTTTCCTGGAGTGGATTATCACAGGAGATGAGAGCCGGTGCCCTCACTACAAGCCAGAGACAAAGCAGGACAGCAAGCAGTGAAGCATGCATTGTCACTCCCCCTAAAAAGTTCAGAGCCATGACATCAGTAGACAAGACGTTGCTCACCATCTGTTTTGATATCCAAGGTCCACTACTTGTTGAATTCCTTGAACACAGAAGAACCATTAACTCTGACATGTACTGTGAGAACACTCTGAAGCTTGCACAGGTCCCTCAAGAACAAAAGACCGGATTTGCTCACGGAGGGTACGGTTCTGCTCTACCATAGCACGCGTCCACAGATGTTTCCATGTGTTTGGTCCCCTGAAAAAACAACTGAAAGGGTAGTGCTTCAACTCGGACGACAAACTCAAGGACACTGTGAAGGACTGAGTCTTGGCACAGCCACAGGAATTCTGGGAACAAGGAATCCTTCTTCTTGTTAATCAATGGGATTGGTGTGCTCAGGCCTATGGTGTATACTTAGAATGAAGTCTTCATTCATATCCACAATGTTGTTTCATACCTTTTCATTAGAACACTCCTTGTATGTATATATATATATGTGTGTGAGTGTTTTGCAACATATTACAACATACAAAACTCTAAAAAATATAACAAATTTTACTTCCCCTTAAAATATGGACCTCTTTATATAAAAACAATACATTGATAATACCCAATATAAGCACCAAGAAAAAAATAAAAATTAAGAGAATTTAATATTACTTCAAAATCAATAAAATCTGCACAAAACAATGAAATAATATTATAGAAACATTTAAAATCCATCTACATCAGATATGTATACTTCAATACATTCAATATCATGCAATAAAATACAAAGTTTTAGTGTATGAATGGGTTACACTATTATAAAATTTTTTGGATAGTTCTGCCACATACATGGTAACAAGGTGCAGAATTTGATTTAGGTTTTAATACATTTATAAGGATAAAAATGAAAGTTTGCACTACACGTAGTCTAATAACAATGTATTTCAATAGTTTTCAAGATATTGATAACAAGAACACAAATTATTTCATTCCTCATAATTCACGGAAAATGTTTCTTTCCTCAAAAGTATTTCATAGAGAAAAAAAACAAAAAACACAATATGCTTATATAAATATAGGAAGTAATTAATACTTTTTTTATTCCATATTTTGTACAGTTACAGTTAATTATTTAAATTTAAATTATGACTATAAAATTTTTGGAAGAAAAAAATATTTAAACAAAAATAATTAATGTTTTTATATTTATGCTTCTTTTTATACTAAGATGAAACTAGCATTAAAAACACTAGTAAAATAAAAAGATAAATTTTTAAAAAATATAATTTGTTTAATGCAGAAGATAATACTTTTGTCAGAAGGATTGCTAATGTATATGATTGGTTCAAAACATTTAGATGAAAGTAACTTTCCGTTTTCAACCCTGAAGAAAACAGGTTTCATAGTGTTTCCTTCTCTACAAGCATAATTAAATAAAAATACTGAAAAGCAATAATCATTATAAGAGGTATGATCTGATCCAATTGTCAATACTGCTAGAAGGCACATTATGATCATAATACCCATAACCATCATCACCATATATTTGTCGTTAAAAGGCACAATAATATAATCAAGTAACCAGTAACATTTATTATACACTAATTGTGGTGCAAATATTTTTCCTTTTTATTGCAATTATACATGTGCTTTATAACATTAGTCATCATTGAGTTCATAAATGAATTGCTAACTCAGAAATGGCAAACACAGTTTTAAGATTTCAAAGTACTAAAACACAATTTACATACATATAAAAAAAAAAACTCACCTTACAATAAAGTAATTTATCAAGTATCTCATAAGGTATCTGCAAAATAATAAATTATTAGAATGGAAAAAATGCATTATATTGATAAGAAATTGAAATATTTTAAAACTTTTTACCAGTCCATTATCAATATGGTTGAGTAAAGTATCCTAAAAAAAAATGAAAAATGTTATAATAGTCATGTAATCAATTGGCCTTTTTAACAAAAACTCACAAAGATAAGATATTACATTAATACATGATATTCTAATCCAAAGCATTTCAAATTGTGTTTCATATTTGAAAAACCATTAACTAATTAAAACATATAAAGCTTTTGACAAATTTGTCATATTTCACCATTTTTTTAAAAATTTCAAAATTTAAATTTTTATTTGAAATGAAAACTTCAGTCTAACCCTTGAAAATATTTCTTTGAATTTCAATAACAGAATAACTTTAGGAATAATCAATATTTCAAACAGTATGTATATTTTAATTACATCCAACATTTTTTAATAACTATATAAGTTTTGGATTTTAAAATTACTTTTTTAAAGTAAGCATAAAAAAAATCTTTCAAAGAAAATTTACTTTTTTTTAAAACTCGCCTGAAAACATAATAAAAACATTAAATTGAACACCAAGGTATATAGGCAAACTATGGAACTACAGGCTTACATCACAATTTTTTTTACATATAGTTATTCAGATACCTTAGAGAGGTAACCTTGGATAATTATATTTTTTCAGTTTTTCCATACCTTTTCAAACAGAGAATTTTCTTATTATGAAGGTAAGTAAACAGGTCTTTATCTACTGTATATAAAACTCAAGAAAAAATAATTTATTATAGATGTGTAACATAGGTAATGTATAATAAATTTATATGATACATGACACAGAATAATGTACCATCAGATGTGTGACAATCTAGACCAGTTTTAATTTTTAACACAGACTACATAAAAGTTACATGCTCTTCTTCGTGGGAACTCAAGAAGTGATTAAAGCCTAAATCCATCTCCAACATGTTGATGAGTGCAGAGTTTTCAGTGCAATTACTTGCATGCACCAAAACCTGTTTTAAAACCTACTACCTGTTTCCAAAGCTGACAAATAAAAGGTATCTAGCACCTGATTCAATAACCTTATAGCCAGCAGTAAAAAAAAAAAGGAAATGAAGAAAAGCAATATGTTGTACAATTTTTTTTAATAATATTAAAAGAGCTAATAGAAAATCTACTAGGCTAATAGAATAGAAAATGCTAGTGGGGCTTTTCAGGTTTAAAAAAAATACTATCCATATATTCACATCAGTATTTATGTAATCATGAACATATTTGATGTTCCCCTCAGAATGACTTTACAACAAAACAGGAACACTGAGTAAAAAATTATTTAAAAGAATTTAATTTTGAAGGAATCAAAAAAAAAAGTGGATTTGTTTTTAAAAGGAAATAACATTCATTTAATTTCCTAAATATTTATTTAGATTATTTTTTTTTCTTTTAATAAAGGTATTAAAAAAATCTAAATAAATATTTAGGAATATGAATATTTCTAAGGATCCATTAGAATATTAGCTGCCACAAAATTATTTTAAAAAGAGAGTAGGCTCAATTTTCTAAAGCATGTAATATAATCAGCAATATATATTTTTTAACAAAATGGGCATGAATTTATGCTTATCATATTATAAAGCTCAATTACATAATTTCCAATATTGAAAAGATCCATTATGAAAATGCACATTACATTACTTGTTAATGTACCATAAAAAAATTATTAGTTAAAATTTTACTTTATGATTGTTTATATTATTTTAGAAGTTATATAAAAAAGCACAACATAAGAAGTTTGAAAAAATTTCTTAAGATTGTGATTATTTAGTAACTTCACACAAAAAAGCAGCACAATGGAGATTGCAAATGGACATCATGATTTTAAACTTCGATCAAGAGACAAGGAAGACACCTGAGCTGGCTCATCTTTCTCCAAACTTCCATACTATGTCAATGGGAGGACAATGAGATCAGACAGATTTAACATGCATCAACCCCAGCTACACCACTGGTAGCAAGTCCATAACTACAACCACTAGTCTGTCGTGGCTGAAAAGAATTTTATACCTCCATATGAACTTTTGCTTAAATAATTTCAAAAAAATTTGTTCTATGCAATTTTCAATTAATTTAATTTATAAAAGTCTTGAAAAATGGTAAATTTAAGAAATTCAGTAAATGTTACATTCATCATTAAAATATAAAAGTTCTGCCAAGAGATTACAAACATTTTCAAATAAGGCCAATCACTCAGTTAAAATAAATTTGAATGGAGTCAAAGTATTCTCATTTAGATTTTGAGACATTCAACTGATTTATACATAATAACAAAGGAAAAAGCAAGTTAAGATTGCTTCACATTTTAAAAAAAAATGGGGATTTTATGTATTTGAACATATATCTAGATCAAATGAATTATTACATTGAGTTTGAAAAGTGGAAGATCAATTATTTTCTTCCACTTCAAGTATTCAATTAATTTCTAACAGTTTAGACAAAAAAATAATTTATTTTCTACTTATGACACAAAAATCTTCATGAATGAGGGTATAGTTTCCAAATATGTGTTAGATAATTACAGTTTTGATTCTCTCATTATTTATTCCAATTATCCTTTCCAAGAATTGGATACAAGAATTCAGAGATATGAGAAGGCATTAATGAAAATTGTAGTATTGTCAGATGAGGTATTTTTGAATTCAATTCATACAAATTTTCACTTTAAAAAATATATTACAATTATTAATGGTATTTTTTTTTTAACTATGTCACATACTGTTATTTCTTAAATGCTTTGATGAAACATTTACACAACAGATTAAAAAATTAAATAATTTCTCCCCATTGGCAATATTGTGCCAAACAAAAAATGGATATATTGATTATATCAAATAAAACTATTCCGAAATCAAACTCCAAGATAATATATAGAATAAAGGAAGTTTTCAATAAAATTATATGTATGGTATAAAACCAATATCAGGTAAGAAATTAAATATATTTGGCTTGGTTACATTTAAACATAAAAAATAAAAACGTCAGGTAAGCAAAACTAAATATATTTGGTTGGAAATTCTTCCCAACCCAGTCAATTAAGGATAATGTGCAAGATTTCAAATGTTGAAAGCATTAAAAGTGAAGTATTCAATCAAAATATGTTTCCCAGTCAAATGACCTTTTCTTCCAGTAAAAGGTGTTAATGTGTAAATCTTGTGAGTCCAAATCATAAACGCATTAAAATAACATCCTGCCTTTACAGTTAAAAAGAATGAAAATGAGAACATGGATTTCACTTGACTCAATTTGTTAGGAATTTTAAGTTAATCCACTAATCTTGCCAGTTGCATGAATACTTAATTTAATGCACATTATGATAATGCAGTGGGAAGATGACACCTGAATCGGATTTGGCAACACTATCTACTGTTGTCCTCGATTCCCACCCACCCAAAAAATAATTGGATATTGTGAGATGCTGAGTTATGGATTATTTTAACATTTCAGAGACCAATGGATGAGATATGAATGATTTGGGTGATTTAAAGATTTTAAAAATTCATGGAATCTGTGAAGGACTAAAATTTCCATTTCAAGGTACTATTGTCTTATTAATGGTATTATCAAATTTTTAATGTTTTAAAAAGATTTTTAAAAAGAAAATTATATTTGTATCAGAGTGAAAAACCCTTGTTTACTTTCATTACTGAAATATTGGATATCTCATATCCCTGAATTGAAATCTCTATCCTTCTATGACATGGATGAATAAATAATTTTTTGGTCCAATATAGTCTACATGAAAATAAACTTTTATCTGAAAATTACAAAATTTTGATGATGAGCATTTTTTAAATGATTTTGTAGAGGTAAAAATTATCCCCTTGACTCTATAGATGATTTGGAGCAAACAAAGCAGAAAATTTGGACAGGCAATGTTTGGAAGGCTCTGGATCAAAGACAAAGTAACATAGTTTGCAATGTTCAGTTTACATAAAAGAGATTTTCTGGCTGTGTGAGTGAATGTAAAGTTTATTGGCGCAAGAGCCAGATGTGGCTATGCTGCACCAAATAAGATTTAACTGTGGTCTAGACGTGAAGGAATAGAAAAAGACACAAATTGGTTGACAAGAAGGAGGGTCAAAATGTCTGGCTGTGTGAGCCCATATACCATGCAACCATATTCTAATTTTTATTAGATGGTGTATTGTATAAAATAAATATTATGGTGTATTGTATACCATAAAACTTTAAAATCCATTGCTTTTTCACAAAGCTTGAAAAGCTGTAAAATATCATAGTGAAACATTAGTTTCTCAAAAAAAAAATTATGCCTGAAAATCTAGT
Organism: Nephila pilipes; assembly: GCA_019974015.1. NCBI lineage: Eukaryota > Metazoa > Arthropoda > Arachnida > Araneae > Nephilidae > Nephila > Nephila pilipes. The sequence continues at coordinate 99,628 of BMAW01077219.1, forward strand.
TTCTTCCTTTACATTAATTAAAAGGCTGTTGCAATAAATTTCAGATTCAGGAAAAGTATCCTTTGTCTACTAAAATGAACACATGTGGTGTCAAAGAGAAGCAGAAACCATTTTTGTTCATCCAATTTGTAATTTTATTAATAGCCTGTTGAAGTTGCCTTTCAATAGTTTTCTTTTTCCATGCATGAAATATTTAGGTTGTCAACATGTACAAGACCTTTCAAAGATAGTAAATATTCTAAATATGAATTTTTATAGAGTAAAAAGTGCAGAACAAAAGATAAAACTAAAGCTTCCAAACAAAGATGCACATTTTTAGTGTCTATTATGTTAGCAACTTAAACATGTGGGCACACCAATATAATTCCTGAAGAGTTTTTTTTATTTGCAAAATTCAGTGAAATTCAAAAGCAAACAAATTAATTAAAATTAATAACCCCTTTCAATTATGGAATGAGGAGACAAACTGTAAAGAGAAAGAAGCAGGACAGTCTCAAGTGCAGATTGCTAAAGAATTTAATATAACACAGTGCTTGCTGAGACCAGATCCACAGAGAGAAAGCCTTGTCTAAGTTGTCCAAAGAACTAAGATGAAGAAGGAAGATCAAAATTTGTGCATTACAACAAGATGAAACAGGAGTACAAGTGCTAATCAGCTGTCTACTGGAAACTTCACATGACCACAGGAACTCAAGTTTCAAAAGTTACTTTTTCCAAAAGACTACAAGAGATAGGTTTGTTTGGCAAGGTGTGGAGAGATCAACATAGCAGCAGAGATCAGAGGTAGACAGTTCTATTCACTGATGAATCCTGATTTAGCATAACTACTGACTCTCATAAGTTCATTTAACTAGAGGGAACCAAGGCTCTACTACATATCTTTCAATGTTTGAGAAAGGGATCAGTATGGCAGGGTAGGTGTCATGGTCTGAGCAAGGATGATATTCAATGGGTTTACGGATCTCCATGTCTTTGAACAGAGCATCTGTAACTGCTGTGAGATATAGGAAAGCAAACTTAGAGCAAATAGACTAGATTTCATTTTTATGAATAACAAAGCTCATCTACATAGGGTTCATCTGGTTGATAAATTTCTGGAAAGTGAGGATATTCACCAGATGGATTGGCCAGCCAGATCACCAAGATCACCATCTTAATATTTGGAGTATTCTTGGAAAGGCAGTTGCAACTAATTCAAACCTAACGAGGATTTATTGACACTTGCAGATGAGGAAAAATGGTCGATAGAAAAATTCACAACATGTCAATCCCATGTTTTTTAGCTGTTTGATCCGAACATGTATTCAAACCAACACTTAGTTTCAGGTAACTGTTTTTGTAAAGTTAAACAGCTTTGTAAAAACAAAATAATTAATAATTGTGACAAAACAACTAAATAAAAATAATTCAGATATTCTGATAATGAAAAAAAGGTCAATCAGAAGACAAACAACGTCTACTTTTCAAATTAAAATGTGGTTATGATTACAAATATTTCATAATCAATGTTCAGCAATTTGTTACACACATTACATCTCTTCATGAGAAAAGTTAAAAGTTCTAAAAAAATTAATTACAGTGTGTTTCAAAAGAATCTAAAAAAATGTCTAGTTGAATAGAACAAATCAGAAGACTTAAATTCTAAATCCTTTTATCATTGATGTAATAAATATGTTTTATTTATTTATTTTCTTATAAAAATCCAAATAACATTAATTTTAAATGACATTTCTATTATTTTCGATTTTTTTTATCAGCTGCTTTTTTTTCTTGAGCTGTATATACAATCAGAGTTAAAATTGAAGTTATTTGATTACATAAAGTGTGCAGTTGCCTAAAATTGCTTCATTTGAAAGTAATTAAAGTAATTTAAAAGTGAAGGATAGTGGTTACATAGTTTTTTTCAAATTTGAAAGTGAACACAAGTAAAAAAATTTGCAATATACCACTGATATAATAGACTACTGATATGATTTGTTGATTTAAAATCATATCAAGGTTATCATTGACAATTTAAGATATTTTAAAATTCTGCCCTATAGCTAAAAATGAGTTTAAGACAGACACATATATCTGAGTCAATATTTTATCATTCTAACTGTAACAAAGTATTTATGAATGCTTTGAGACCCTTCTGAATTGAGACTGTAGCAGTTCCATTATTTGTATTGCAGCCTTTATTTGAGCCTAGATTTAAAATCATTACTTGCCACCATGAAATTGACGTTCACAAAAAAGGAAGTTCAATTAATGGAAAAAAGAGGTATAAACCAATATAATATTATAAATAACATATTGGACAGGAAAAATCTGCATTAAATATGTAATCTAAATAAATTTAATCAAAATACATGATAGGAAGGTTATTAACACAGACAAAATATTGAGGTCAGGGTTGTATTTAGTTAATATACACCCATTACAAACAGTCAAAAGCAACATAAACACATTGTTAAAAATTATATATTTGTGGGTAATTGAATTCAATTTTCTTTTAAGCAAGATAAAATGTGTTGTCGCTGTTATTTACTTTAAAACATCATATACTGTACATTCCAATTAATACCTGCTTTTTCAAAATATCCTTTGGTAAGTTAATTTTACCTTTTTCATAAAACTGTAATGAATTATTCTTTGTTTGATGATAATTGTTTGCTATATTTGCTGCTTTTTGTAACTGAATTTTATAAAAATAGTCTAGAACTTTCAGAATGAGATATTGTGCAAATAAAAACGTTAGTCTTTCCAAGGAGTAAATATTTATTCCTTACCCATAAAGTTCAGATAAATGCATTATACATACAAAGAGTAAAAAAATATTTGTAAATAACTTTTTTTATTGTGATGGTCTTTGAATAAGAATTCAAGAACCTTAAGAATTCTCCTTCTGATATGCAATTGAAGTATTAAATTTAAGTAAAAAAATGGCGAGCTTTCAAGAAAAGGCTTGCATTACAATTTGGAATATTTTTGAGACAATTTCCATCTATTGAGAAATGATTATTTGTCACATCTAATAAATGAATTGCATCCTCTTATGTCTAATGTCTGCATGTGTGACAATGACATTATATAAGATAATGCTCCTGGATAAAAAAAAAAAAATTATAACATTTGAATGAATCAAAGAACATGTTGAATTTAGTCATGTTTCTTAAATTTACTAAATTTGAAACCAATGGAGATCACTAGTTTCCTTATTTTCATTTTCCCAATCCAGAATTTCATTTATCCTGTAATTTCCAACTAGAAAATCTTATGAACTAGTAATGGGATGATATCAACAAAGACTTGATGTATTTTTTGTCACACACTTTCTATGGGTCAAAGAAGAAATTGTATCATATTAAGTGATTGGTTCATTCATGCATAACTTGTAAATAAAATGTGCATTATATTTTGGCTGAATTAGTGTTAGCTAATGAACTTTAGACCAACTTCCATAATATATCAATTTTGATATATATGATATCAATTCAAGTGTTTTTTACATTGCACATAAAAATTCTTATATATGTTAAAGAAATAAGAATAAAATATTTTTATGACTAAGAATGCATATAAAGATGTTTTTCACAAAATTCTAATTAATTTAAATGAATTAATGATTATATATATATATATAATATGATAAAAGATAATATTAAATGGAAATTTATACCCATAATGAAAAGGCATATGTAAAAAAAAGTCCATTAATAGTATATATATAAACACAAGGTGCGGCATTTAGAAATCTATGAAAATATTCATTTTTTGCAACAAATGTTAAGAACTCATATGGAAATTAGTACACAAGCAAAAAAAGTTTTCTCTTCAAATATCAATATAGGAAGATGACAACCATCATTTTGAATAGATTGTAAAGTCCTACATCATCACTGAGTGGAGGCTCAAAGACTTCCTACTTGAAATATCCTCCAAAAAATAATCACAAGAACTCAGGTCTGATGATCATGGTGGTCACTGAACATCCCCATACCTACAAATGAGGCAGTTTAAGAAGGAAGCTATTAAATTCACCCCACCTAAGTGGAGTGAATTTAATGGCACAAGAGCCAGAGATGACTATTCTGTGCCAAATAAGGCATATCTGTAATAAGAGAGATTTGAAAAAAAATGGGGGAGGTAAATATTGGTTCACAAGAAGATGAGCTGAAAATAGAGAAGGATTTCTAGGGTATTCCAATTGCATGCCACTGATGTTTTCACTTGGGTGCAAATGAATTTCCTCACTCAGCTATAAATTATCAATAAGTGGTGATGCGATATATATATATATATATATATATAAGATAATCTTTAGAGTTCAAAGCATCAGCAATTTACCTCTTATATGGGTGTAGGTATCAGTAATCATACAAAATATTCTTTTAACAGATTGAGTTGAAATTCAGAAAAATGTTGAGGCACCTGACAGATCTTTGAGGGCTTCTTGAACAGCTTCCACATTCTTGGGAGTCATGAAAGTTCTTAAATTACCACTTTTTGTTACATCCATTGTTTTTAAGTTATTGGCCCAAACAGAAGCAACTTTCTTACTTGGAATGAGAGCAAAAGGTAGAATTTGCATAGTGTCCTACATAACCTGACCTATTTCCTAAATAATCTGTAACAGCAAAACTTCCTGGTTAACAAGTCAAATGCTGTATAGTTACTAACCATCCAAAAGTGTAGAACATGAATGGCACAGCCTATTTTCCCACAATGCAAGCTCCTCCTCCATACAAGCTTCACATAAACATGCACTCTGACTGCCTATCCATGTGTGTGTGTATATATTTCATTTTCATCTTTTAGTATCTTAAAATAAGTAATTTTTTACTCCTTTTCGATTTATTGATTTAACCTTCATAATAATAATATATAAAGTACTACTACATAAAATGAATAAAAATGTTTTATCAATAAAAATTAAAGGATAATTATATAAGCACAATTAAAAATAAATACACTTACTGCATAAGAATGTATGCCATAAGACTTTTCCAGAACTTTTTCGTGATTAAAAATTATTATCTCATATCCTTTTAAAAAGCTATAAAGGTTTATTATCATATAATTTAGTTGCTCTGCTTCAACAAGTTTTTGAATACATTTTTGAAGGTCCTAAAAAACAAAAACAGCTTTTATAGCAATAACAAATTTATGCACGAAACATATTTTAAAACTTATGTACTTCTTCATTACATTCAAATAAAAAAATGTAAATAAAAAAAGCTATAATTTTTTTTTATTATTATTTCAGTTTGCTTGGCACATTTTGGATAGGCGTAATTTTTCCAAAGGCATGAGCCAATGGTATCTTGTTTCTTCCCACCTTCACTAGAAACTCAGTATTTACTTTGGTAATTGAATTAGTAGCAAGAGTCTATGGCTATTCATCTCATACTTCCTGATATTTAATTTTATTAATGTACCATAAGATATCATTAATCAAAATTACACATAGGTGCATAAGTAGATCTTAAATTATGTAATTATGAATTGTTGAATTTTCCAAGAATGAAATCCCCTTATTTATTAAATGAGTATCTGAACTACTGCATACAGTTAAAAGATAAAGCAGTCATATTTATATAACATAATTCTTAATATATCTACAAATGAAAAAAAAATTCAATTTGCTATTATAATTATCATGTTTTTAACACTATGCAATGGCATACTGCATGATAAAAATAAAACATCTATTCCTTTATATCAATTTAAAATTTTTACATTATTAATTTGATTTTGTTAATGGATAATTAGATAATTTTAATGGATAATTAATAATTTTTTATTCCTTCATTTGATTCATCATTATGGAAAAAAAAATCATTTTTAATGCAAGATTTTCCAAAAAAATTCACTTAAAAGAAAGATGGGAAAATTCGCCTATAACAACCATGTTATCTCAGGCCCATAACCAGATGGTGGTCAAGTCAGCACTCCTTAAACTGGAAAAATATTTTTCCGTATTGATAGATTCCATATATACCCCTTTCAAATTTTCATTTCCAAATATGGTTTCTCAATTATTAATATGAGAGAACTACTTTAAAAGGATACTACTGTAATATATTTCATGAGCTCTTCTGCTTAAAAATCCTTGGTATGCAATACTATAGTAAAAATAATATAACATTATAAAAGTATAGTTATTTTTTAGCATAATTATATAATTTATTAATATAACTATATATATATATATATATATATATATATATATATATATATATTAGTATTACAACACTAATATTATAATATCAAAAGAACATTTCTAATTCTGCTACAAGAGGTATCAAAAATATTTTTCAAGATTGCTTTAAATATAAATGAAAATAACTAAAATCCACAAATTTTAAAAAAAAATCATGAGTGAGAAGCAGGAACCTAATCTCTCATAGGGTCCTAAATATGACAGGGTAAGCTTTGGCATTTAATGATTTTATGATGAAAACATAGAACGATGAACCAGTAAAGTTTATTTATTTAATATTTTACTAGAGGTGTAGGTTTCAACCTAAATGATTGCAAGGTCTGATTTAAAAGTTGTTTTTTTATAATGACAGCATGTAATTCTAACCTTATGGAACAAAAGAAATTAATCATACAAAAAGAGGCATCAAAAACTAAAAATGCTTTAGATACCAAGCATAAGTTTCAAAAATATGAAATATCAGAAGATCAGATTCATGCCAATTCAATGCGGAAGGAACAAGAAACTTGTTTAGAAAGTACAGGTCAACAATAATAAATGAAATTACCATTGAAAAATTTTGTTACTATTTTTAGCAGTTAATGAGATGGTTCTACGAAGAAATCATAATATAGGTCACAAGAGAAGCTTATTCATATCTTTTTAATATGAGTTTATAAAAGATAAAACCCTTTTTGAATGTTTAACACAAATATCTAAGAATTCAACATATACTTTTCCTGAAATATAAAACATTAAAATTATAGTAGATACTGTAAAAGAAAAGATAGCTAAAGATATAATAGATGTAAATGTATCTTGATTACCCTCTTGGAAGATAGAACAAGAGATAGGAAAATATTGCAACAGTAATTTTCTGTTTTAAAAATAGTACTGTACCTGCTACATACAGTAAAACAAAAAAAGATAGATGTAGAATTTTTAACAAATGTTACAATTCCCAAGACACTCGAAAATGGGCTGGATACATCCCATCTTCTAAGTCAATGTTTTGATGGTGCTAGTGTAATGAGAGGCAGAAAAGGAGATGTAGCTGCTCAAATGAGAGAAATTATGAAAAGAAACACCTCTTGCATTCACTGTTATAGTCACATAATATACTAAGTATCTGTTAAAACTGTGTCTGAAGTACCAGAAGAAGGAAAACTTTCTAATCAATGTGTTGTGTTTCAGGATTTTTCAACAATGCGAAATTATAACATTAAATGAAAACAGAATCACAGTATGTCTTCTAAAACTGCGATGCAGTGGAAAACTAGCAATGACAAAGTACTTTTATCAAACTATTGAGAAATACTTTCCTTATGTACTAGAGAAAGAGTATTTTAATGGAGAAGACATAGCCAAAAGCCTTGGTTTGAAGATTGTGATGTTATTTCAGTTTCACCTTCTATTAGCTTTCCACAAGAAAAATTTTGACTGCTGGAATTAACTGATTAATACACTTCAGTCTCAGATAACATACAAATATAATTGTAATTATTAAATATGTGAAGCAAGAAATCAGAGAGTTTCAAAAAGAAGAACATTTCTCATCTCTGCTGAAGGAAGCTGAAAATCAGCTACTATAATCTGAGACTTTGTCTTCTATTCCTGTTCAAAATATAAGACTTAAAAAGACAAGTGAGAACACTAAATACATTTATTATAGTCTGTCATCAACACATTCTATAAAAAGTTCCAAGTCACAACAGCTAAAGATCTTTTATGAGACTGTTAACTTAGTAATTGTGTAATTAGATGAATACTTCATGGAAAATGAAGATCTTTTATTAGGTATTGAGAGTGAGAAGAACTCAAGACACAAAAAACTTCACCTCTTGAAAACTTAGGAGTAATTGTACGAAGTAAAGAAGAAATAATAGGGTTAAAGGTATATCAGTACTAAAAACCTAAGGAAAATAAAAAGAATAATTTATACAAAATATGAGAAATGTTCAAGATCTACGAGTTATATTTAAAACAGTAACAATGCTTGGATGGAAAACAGAAACATTTTCCACACTAACTGCCATAAATCAACCATAAAGGTAATCTGTTATTCATCAGCATATCAGATTTCTTTAATCTTTCAAATGTAGCAAACACAAGCCTTGGATTTTGATGAAATTTAATAGAATTCTAATTTTCAAGTAAAAAAAATCAGACTGAGTAATCAAAATCTAAATGAGTAACAATTAACGAATAATCCTTTATATAGAAGATTTTGACTTAGAAATATGTGAGGCTTAGTAAGAATGAAAAAAAAAATTAAAAGTTGCTAAATATAATTCTTTCTGAAGGCTAAGTCAATTTTTTTTTAATTATTTTTTATATTGTAGTGATCTAGACCTTACAATTTTAATAAGAATAAAATTTTATACATGTTATTTTAATAAATTATTAAAATATTAGCCCTGCAATCTATGAAATGAAAAAATGGTATAATATTCATAAATAAAGTTTAGTTCCAAATTACTCTAGAAATCAAATAAGTAATAGATTTAATATATTTTATCACATCCCTCCTATAAAATCCACTGCCTCTGACTAGTGTTTAGTTCTGGTTACATGTTTATGTTACCAGTTTTCTGAAGATAGCGACAAAGTATTTGATATTGTGGTTGCAAACTTGAAATTACAAGATGTTTATTGCTACAAACACTACATTGTCCCATAATGCAGAAATTTCCAGAATGAAAACTACTGAAAAACACATTTTTGATCATCAACAAAAATTAAATAAGGAAAAATAACGTAAAGTAATGAAAATGGATTTCAAAAGTAGTATTTCAAACATAAGGACTCATCTTGTTAAGTTTTAAACATTCAGATAAAATTTTAATGGCACAAAGGTGTGTTTTTTTTCCATTTAGTTCCTGTTTGTTTATATCACAGTCATATATAATTATTATATTAATGTCTACCTTTAAAGTATGAGTAAGTGTAGGTAAAGTTTATTGGAGCAAGAGCCAGATAAACTATGCTGCGCCAAACAAGATTTTAATTGTGGTCTAAACGTGAAGAAATTGAAAAAAAAGAAAAACAAAAACAAAAATTGGTTGACAAGAAGGAGGGTCAGAAACAGAGAAAGATTGCTAGGGTAAACCGGGGCAAGTACCCTATTTGCATCACCTGTGTTTACAAAAGACAGAAACCCCATAGGAAAGAAAAAGATCATGAGGGTGCCTCGGGGTCATGATACCCGTACTTACCTGAAGAAGACAAGTCTCCTGATATAATCCCCAGAGGCAGGATGCCTGGCTATACCCTTGAACACGGGGTACCCATTTTAGTCGCCTCTTACGACATGCATGAGCTACAGAGGGACTATTCTGTCATTCCCGATCACCACACAGGTGAATGTCTATCTTTTATGCAAAAGAAATGTATAATTTAGGAGAAATGGAACTATGTTCATAAATGTAATTAAAATTAGCAAACTTTATTTTATTAGGTTTAATGCATCTACTAAAAACAAGTGTTTCAAAATTCAATAACGTTTTGTTACGATAAATGAATAAATTTCAAAAATATATTTTTTACTGTAGTTTTTAAACAATTACAGAACATTTGTTTCTGCGTAATAAATATGTCACAATTTTGAGATGTCTTTTAAATTCAAATAGAAATATTAATAACTTCTCAAATCTTGGAACAAAATTTTTTTTTATTATATACATATATGTGTGGAGAGGAATGTGGGCCAATGGTGTACTGGAACACTCACGAGACGATGATGTGCATGGGAAGTACTGTGTAATAGAAGGACAGAGGGTAGTCATGACTTGAAAGCCATAGATAAAAGAATGAAGGAGTCTTGGCTTGGAGGACATAAAAGAGTGGAGTTTCTTAAGCTTGAGGGCATCGGAGCATAATACATATTTGTACAATTTGTAAATGTTTTCAATCTATATCCTATACATAAACATTAGTATTTGTGGATAATTGCTTGTCATCCTTTATATTCTATGTCTTATCCCTTCAAATTGCGTAGTTGCATACCTTTAAACATAACTAACCCATACACCACACAGAGATATATATATAATCAGAATACTGAAATAATGTAGTTTTTGTACTAATTTCCCAATAAATTTATTTATTTCTCAAACTAAATTTACTGTTTAATAAAAAAGGCTGCAACACAATCTAGTTAAAAATATTAAAAAAGAAACCTTAAATAATACTCATAATTAAATCTTCAAACCACAGTTCCTTGAAATAAAATCATCCATACAGCAATAAGTGATTTATTAAAAAAAAAAAAAACTCCTAGCCTTTGAATTTATTCTATTTCACACAAAAGTATAAAGTAAAAAATCATTTCACCAGGAAATGGTATGAATTACTCTAAACAAAAATCAAATTTTTCCATGATTAATTTTATTAGAAAATTTACCGTTTTTGTAGCTATAACTACAGCTTATGATGGTTTTTTTGTATTTAAGTACATTTCCGGTATCTTAGATAGTTTTGCTCTTAAAGCCTCTGGCTATGAAATAACAAATATTTATATACTGTTCACAGTTTACAAAAATGTAGAATAATTCAAGAAACTATTAGAATACATCTTGCAATCTTAAATTATGTTAAAACTTAAGAACTTGATTTCAGTTATTTTATATTATATTATACATAATATTAATATATACTATACTATATATATAATTACTATACATGTATTTTATCATTGAATTATAAATTTAATTCTAAACAAATAAATGAGCACATTATTTTGCATACGCCTTTGTTAATCAAACAGATATTCCTGACTTCGAAAAACTTACTTCAATATAAAACACATACCACTGCAATGACTTTTTAAAAACTTATTGAATTGAACTTCTTGAGCTACTTATAGTCTAAAAAGGTGTCATTTTTCTCTGTGATTAACAACATTTGCATGATTTACCGGCATCAATAAGGGCGTGAAATATAATTTTTTTGTAAATGAATCTAAATAATTCACAGACTATGCAAAAGATTTCCTTTTTATAAAAAAAAAATCAGTTTTGAACATACGATATTTTCAATCTTCCTGTTCAACCTTAAATTCAAGAAATACCATTAAATTTTGCTTAAAAAAATATTTCAAACTATACTGGATGATTCTAATAGTGAAAAGACCATTTTTAATGCCAAAAATTGTTGCAAATGTGTATCTGTGATCTAAATATGAGGTGAAAGAATGAAAAAAAAAAAAAAAAAGATAATTGACATGAAGGAGGGTTGAAATAGGAAAAGACAGGTATTTTAGAGTGTGTCACTCATGTATACTAAAAGCAATAAACTCCTTAGGAAAAGGGGGAGGGATTACTCATTAGTCCCTGAGGAGCAAACTACATTGATTTGCAAAATAATTTTAATTAATAATTTAATTTTATATAATAATTTTTACTATTTTTAAATCAATATTGATTTTAAGATGCAATTAACAGCTGGTTTTCAAACTCAAATACCATTTACTTAAGACATAATCATCTCAAGAAAAAAATTGTACATTTATTCTAAAATATTTAACAAATTGAAAGCATAAAAGGTTCGTTCTTTAAAGATTCTGGAGATTCTTCAGTCTGTATTAACTAATATTGTATAAGAACAAAACTGACAGAGGCTTGCGTCCCAATTTTAACCATGATCAAAATGAGGAAAACAATGCTAGAGCCTATATTTTACTTACAAAATTTTCACACTACATTACATGTATGCTTCGAGACTCCTTTTGATTTAACATGCAACATCTTTCAGTATTCCATACAATAGCCTTGAGAGAATGAGGCTTCAATTCATGATATTTGGAGTGAGTGAATGAGTATTGGCATTTATGGTATAAGAACAAAATCTGATTATGCTGTGGTAAACATTTGCTTCAACTTTGATCAAGAAGAATCCCTAGGATATATTAAGGGTGCATCACCTGTGTTTACCAAAAACAGTACACCTCATGGAAAAGATTATTGGAGTACTCAAAAAACACGAACTTAAAAGTAACCAAAAGAAGGCAAACCAAAGTCTGAGAACCTTTGCTGAACAGTTCGAAAGGGCACCACATGAAAAATTCCCAACAAAACAGCATTACACCAAAGGTTGTAACCACACATTGTTGGTGTGGTTCTCCTGTCCATTGATGATGACCCTGTATGCTTTTCCCTCCTACAGATTTGATTTAACATACAGCACCTTTCAATATTCCATACAATAGTCTTGAGAGAATGAGGCTTTGAATCATGATATTTGGAGTGAGTGAATGAGTGTTGGCCTTTATGGTACAAGAACAAAATCTGACTATGCTGTAGTAAACATTTGTTTAAACTTTGATCAAGAAGAGTTGAGGGTACATCACCTGTCTTTACCAAAATCAGCACACCTCATGGAAAAGATTATTAGAGTACTCAAGGGTCATGTACCTAAGAAGTAACCAAAAGAAGGCAAGTCAAATCCTGAGTACTTTTGCTGAACAGTTCGAAAGGGCACCACACGAAAAATTCCCAACAGAATAGCATTACACTAAAGATATCACATTGTTGGTGTGGTTCTCCTGTCCATTGATGATGACCCTGTATG